>JAQGAS010000039.1:0-135002 GCA_034686365.1 Pachymerium ferrugineum
TTTATATAGCCTTTTATACAGCCTTTTGTTAAAGTATAGCCCCTTTACAAAAGGCTATACAAAAAACTATTCAAAAGGCTATACAAAAGGCTATACAAAAGGCTATACAAAAAGCTATATGTATAGCCTTTTGTATAGCTTTTTGTATAGCCTTTTATATAGCCTCTTGTACAGCCTTTTGTTAAAGTATAGCCCCTTTACAAAAGGCTATACAAAAGGCTATATGTATAGCCTTTTGTATAGCCTTTTGTAAAGGGGCTGTACTTTAACAAAAGGCTGTAAAAGAGGCTATTCAAAAGGCTATACAAAAGGCTATACAAAAGGCTATACAAAAGGCTATACAAAAGGCTATACAAAAAGCTATATGTATAGCTTTTTGTATAAAGTTTGAATTCGGAGTTGGCTGTTCTGGGACACTGTACTTGGCAACCGTAGCGCCAATCCGGAAGTGCGGATCGCCCATTAGCTATACTATCCCACACGAGGAGAGCAAGGTGCAAGTCCGTTATTCTTTTCTTAGTTTCTTGAAAATAATAGATAAATTGTGTATTCAGCAACATGGCTTTATCGTTGTTAAACAGAGGATTATTTAGAATGCTTAACCAATCTACGGTAACTTCCCGAGCATTTAAACTTCAATCTGTAGCAAAATTTGAATGTAATAAGACAACGGGAGTTGCTGGCTTTAAGAGATCGTTGTGGCAATCTGCCGGTTTTTCCAATAACAAGTTTGGTATCATGAGACAGGAATTAAAAAGCGTTTCTTGTATCAGTGGCTGTCGGCAAGTACATACAAAAGGTGAGAAAATGTGGACAGAACAAAATGATGCAATATCCCTAACCACGTGGAAATTTGTCTATTTTTAGGTGACCAAGAATTAGTGCAATTTTTGTCAGAAGAAATTGAAGCCGAAGTAAAATCCCAAAAACACCCAAAATTACCTAAAATTGAAGGATTTGACGTGAAAACTGATGGTGCATCTATCGTTTTAACGAAAAATTTTAATAGCGAAAAGTAAATCCTGAGTGTAAAAAGTTTTAAAAGTTTTTTATTTAATGATACTTGCGTTTTACTAGAATTACCGTCAAGTTAAACGTTAACCACACAGTCGACGCTGCTGGAGGGGAACAAGAAGCGTCTCCAACTTCAAATCCCTCTTCAAACAAACCTGAAACGACTGAAGTAAATGCTTAAGAGTTATCTACTTGGAATTATTAATTCACCATCTTTTTCTAGATGAAGTCCAAGCCAAGTTTTACCGTGGAAATTGAAAAAGGTGGAGAAACTATTGGGTTTACTTGTTCGTACATTCAAGATTACGCCGCTGATGACGCTGATGATCCTGACGCATTCAGTAATTTTATTTTTATATATTAAATTAAATAAGTTTATAATAATCAGTCATTTGTTATTAATTCAGGCGACATCTTTAATATTGACGAAGTTGTGTTTCACAAAGGAGAATGGAAAGAGAATACTTACTCTGTATCGGGAGAAATTATTGATGGAGTAAATGAGCAATATTTATACATTACTTAAAAGTTTTTTTTTTGATTAATTTTTTTCATTTAGTATTTGTACGATTTGCTGATGAACACTTTAGAAGAACGTGGCATATCAACTGACTTTGCTGAGAAATTGAGTGACTTGTGTACTTCATACGAACACAAACTTTACATTACTTTGTTGGAGAGCTTGAAATCCTTTGTTGGTTCAGCAAAATAATTAGTTAATAAATTGACTCGAATAACAAAAAATTTATTTAGTTAACACAATAACCAGACTAGTTTACAAAAATTCAAGCAGAATAGTTGTATAAAAGATAATCTAAAATTAATCTTTACTTTTTTTTATACAAATAAATTTTACCTAAAACGTGGTATTATCTGGTAAAGCTAAAATGAATTATTGCTATACATCAATCACACAACAATTCCATATTTCCTAGCGTGAAATTGATTACGATATTACACAAGTGCCATCATCTCTTAGACAAGATGTTTTTGAATGTTCAGCTTTAAAATCAAGTGAATTAGCATTGATTAAATCGTTCATCATGACAAAATTCCCATTTTTCTCCAATTGTCATCCTTTCTGTGCTTGAGGCGGTACGTGGTCGGCTTTGGCGGTTTTCGTCGATGTTAAAGCAATATTATTTCGTTTGATAGCTTCCTAAATTTCAAAACGACGATATTAAATTTAGTATTAAAGTAATAAATCAAGTGATACCTTTACGCATGTTTGATACGCTTTAAAAAGTGGGGCGCATTCGTCTTCAGTTTCACCTTTTAGAAACTTCTCGGCGAACCACTTATTGAAACAAGCATCGTAATTCCGTTTAAGTTCGTTACATTCTTCGCCTACACTATTCATTGTTTGGAAATAATTTCTGTTCGAGCTTTAATCGCTTCGAAATGGAATATGATGAAACCGAATTGAGCACGTGGAACGATGTCGCACTCAAGCGGCGTATTTTGGAATCATTAAAGGGATCGAACCGAACCGGTTACAAAAAAAAATGGCGTTACTTAGAAAGTTTCTGTCGTCTGCAGTTAATAATTATTTCTCTTATTCTACATCTGCCTTTAACAAACTTGAATTAATTAAGAAAAGATCTGATAAGGTGTATATATTTTCGTATGCGACGGTATATATTTTCACTTTAATTTCTTTGCAGATTCCATCTAAACCAATTGACAATACGATTGATGAAGACGAATTACCGCCTGTAAATGCAAAACTTTAAAGTTGACCTTAATTACCCATTTTTTAAAATGTTTGTAATCTTTTTTAGAAAACGAAAATAGACAAGGAAACAATCGAGCATCTGGAGCGATTATCATTAGTCAACTTTGCTAATGAAGCAGGGGTAAAAAGGCTAGAAGACTCAATCAGATTTGCAGATCAAATGTTTTTGGTTGACACTGCAGGTGTTGAACCAATGATATCTGTTTTAGAAACTAGGTATTAAATATTTTTCGTGCTGTGGGTTTAACTATTGATTCTTTTAATTCAAATAAAAATAAGGAACCTATACTTGAGAGACGATGATGTGGTTATGAAGAACAATCGTGACGACATTCTTGCAAATGCAGTGAAAACCGAAGAATATTACTTCGTCTCCCCACCAGGTATAATTCAATTTATGGTTTATATTTTCTATTCATTATTTACGATTTCATTGAAGGTAATATACCAATTAAACCAAAAGCAGACAAATATTTTATGGATCAGATGCTGCAAACAACGGAAATATCTAGTTAATAAATGAATTCATTAATAAATATATATATATATATATATATATATATATATATACATCATTATCAAAGCCACTGTACCATAGATTTTTATAATAAACAATAGAGTCTAATTTTTGACAAAGTTAGTTGTCGCTGGCGGTATAAATAAAACCACAACTTAATTTATTTCTAAAAACCTTAAGTGCATATATAGAAATCATTATCCAACCAAACAAAAAAGAGGGGAAAATGAAAAAGTGAGGAGTTTGGAAAAAGTGAGGAGTTTGAAAAAATTGGGGAGAAAATTAGAGGACAAACTTCAAAAGGAGAAACGAAACTATAAAAAGCAAGTTGCAGCATCAGCATTGCCAGGAAGCCAACTTTTTATTTTAATTTACTGACAAGAGATGGCGTAAGCACCGAGTTGCCTAGCAACGAAGGACGCTTTACAAATTACATGTGTTCGGATCATGGAAGAAATTTATTTGTGACAGTCGTTTTTAAAATTATTTTAACTAACCATGGATGACGAACGTATAATTTGGATCGTCCAACAAGCAATGGACTATCTAGAGATTCCACCCGACTTACGTTACATAGAAGACTTCTTAACGAACGAGAAAGACGATGCCGACGTTGTGATGAAATCGTTCCTTAATAAAACTATGGATGATACGGATGATATCGTAGATCCACTTAGTTGCCTAATCGTGTTTTACAAAGAATATGCAGAATTTGAAGAGGAAATTGAACTAGCGTTTTGTAAGCACAAAAAAAAAATTAAAGAGCAAAATTTTCTTTAACAAAAAATAACCAAATTTCAGCAAAAGCTATACTATCAGAAGAATCTGAGACTGAAGGAAGCGTACGAAAAACAGGGACGAGTATGACTGAGTCAACAACATCATCTCTTACAAGTGGTAAATTAAAATGTAAAAATTTTTTTGAAAAAATTATTTTTAAAAAATGAATGAAATTTTAGAGCCTCGCAGTAAAGTTACTGCACCGTCAGAAGCAACAGAAGAAGGAGAACTATTTGACGAGGGCACAAGGGTTGGTTAAATATTATTTATATATAAAACACGCTAACAATAATTTCGGTGTAGAAACTGACCCACACCGTTATCCGACCAGTATTGCATCTTCTTCCCGAATCAAAAATAGGGGAAATTAATAGACAGTTACTTTACGTATTCAGAATAACTTCTGATCCAATTCCTGAAACGTGGGGTGATGAGCCCCCTGCACAATTTATGCCACGGTTTTTCGATTTTATGTACATGAATTCTGATGATTTGACATTTTTGGAGAACTTGCTTCAAGTAAAAGAAAAATAAAATCGAATCGATTAAAATATATTAACTTGCTTATCATATAGATTTTTCCACCTATGTTATCTAAAGGCGTAGAGCACATGTTTCTAAATGACGCACCAGTACACGCCCAGCCTAGAGTCAGTTTGGCTGAAGTTTCTTTTATGAAACATCAATACAGTAAAGCCAAGGTAATAAAGAAATAAAAGTTGAAAACATGAATAAAAATTGTTGAATGAATTAGGTTGGTACCAGACAACTTATTAAGAGTCAAATGCAAGATGATTTGGAAATTAATATATCAAAGTTTATTCAAAGCATTAATCGAATTCGTCAACAAATCGAAGGCGATATTAGACTTGAAGTACCAGATATAAATGTTGGTACGTTTATTTGTAAATTTGATTTTTTTTTTTTTTTTTGTTTCTCTTTTTTGCAAAGAAAATTCTTTTTCAGATGGTTCACCAAAAGAGTTAGGCAAAAATAAGTCAACTATGGCACTTTTGGAACATACTTGCCTAATCTGGATAAGGCAAATTCAAATGTGCATACAACATCAACAAGCAAAAGTAATAGTCAAAGCACTTTGCACAATATAAAATATAAATTGTATTGTTTTAGGTTCCTTTTGGAAAAGATCCTTTGGCGGAACTTGACTACTGGCGCGAAAGAAATGCTGGTTTCAGCACAATGATGGAACAACTTCAAGTACCTGTTGTGCAAAAAATTTTGCACGTTTTGCACGCGAATGATCATCCAGTATACCAAAACTTTCAAATGAATTTTTCGGAATTAAACAGAAATTTTGTTGAAGCGAAAGATAACATTCGATTCCTCAATACATTAGAACGTCAATTCAAAGTTGAAATAACAATATTCAATTTTATATCTTTGCCTTATACTCTATTTCGATTTATAGGCGCTTGTTTATGGAAATACTTTCCGTATGCTCACGGATGTTCTTCCATCTTTAATTAACGTTCTTCGAATGGTTTGGATAATTTCTCGTCATTATAATCGAGATGATCGAATGGTACCTCTAATGGAACGAATTGCTTGGCAATTGGAAGAGAAAGTCGTTAAACTAATTGATATACGAACATTTTTTATGTAAGAAATGGTTTACTTTTTATGAGATGATTTTAAATTTATCTAATTACATCTAATTATTATTATTGTTATTAATAATAGTAAAAATAAACCGAAAACAGTTAAAACACTGTTACTGCAAGCAAAAAATATGATGGATGTTTGGAAAGATTCTTACTATGAAACTAGAGCTGTAATTGAACTTGGAGGGCGAGATGCACGATGGGAGTTTGATAGAATGAAGTTATTTGCTCGTACTGATTACATAGCTGAAATTTGCACGAGTTTGCATGAAGTCGCAAAGGTTAATTGATAACTCTTAGTAAATTTTGATTATACATTGCAAGTTTTTACAGATTCAAGAAGAATTTTTGAACATTTTCGGCCCGCAATTGAGATCAGTTCTTGGGGATCCGCGAAGGATCGATATGGTTGTATCCAGACTAAATAGAATGGTTGAACATATACAAAAAGTAATTTGGCTAATCGCTTAAAAACTTCGGTATTAATTATAAAACATTTTGTAGGTTGATTTTGATATTTTTGACCCTAAGAATGCACCCAAATGGAAAGTGTGCATGGATTGGTTTAAAGGAGAAGTGGATAGTATAGAAATGGAAGCTATTAATATCATAGACGAATCATTTAAAAATCTTAGATCGGCTGAAGGTGCTTTGGACGTAATCATTAACTTTCAAATGGTTAAATTTCGAGAATCTATTAATAATCAAATGACGAAAAAATTTAATGATATTTTGGTGCAATACACCAAAGAGGTAAATAAATAAATATACCAAGAAAGAGTAATTTGGTTAAATAATATTTCTTGTAACAGTTGGAAACAGTAGAAAAAATGTTCAAACTGGAGTTAAATAACCCACCGCTCTGCAGAAGTCATCCCCAAACAGGAGGAGCGATTTTTTGGGCGAGAACTTTATTCTACAAAATCAAAAGACCAATGCTTAGATTTTTGCAAGTTGAGCAACTGGCAACTTCTGACATGTTACCCCTTGTTCGTTTAATTAATTTTTTTTTTACTTCACTTTTAATTGAGAGATTTTTTTTTTAGGTAAAAAGTCAATACCTTGGTGTTGGTCGCATGATGAAGGCGTTTGAAGACAGGAAATTGCGCATCTGGCGAAACGATATTGAGCAAAATATGCCACAATTTTTGAAAAAGCCCGTTATAAAAATTATCGATCCTTTCACCCTCACACCTAATAAGGCTCCTATGGCAAATTCCTTCGCTGTAGATTTTAGTCCATGGTTACTCGGGACAATCAAGGAAGCCCATATCATGGAAGAAATAGGCTTCCTTTTACCCGACACTGTGCGGAATGTTGCACTGCAGGTAAGCCAATTATTGTACGTTGATGAGAAACTGTAAAAATTGACTGAAATATTTTAGGAAGAAATTTATGCACACACTGTTTACTTATTGAAATCTATGTTATACCGTTATGACACGCTTCTATCAAGTTTGGATGCAGTCGAAGTAAAAAGAAAAAAATGTGTTTTAATTTAACATTAACAATTGTAAGTGGAATATCTTTTACAGGCATCAGTTTTGTCGTCTTTTATTAAAGAAATGGAAGTTAGTATTTTGGCCGGCACTAAACGATTGAATTGGAGCTCTTTGGGGATAATAGATTACATCAACAAAGGCATCATGGTATATGCAACAACTTGTTTTGTCATTTTGTCATAATAAATGACTCCACTCTTCCAGGCCATTAACAAATTCGGTGCTGTTGTGAACCAGCTGAAAAAATATAATGAGGATATTAAAGAACGAATATACAGTATAATGGCTACATCTTACTTCAAGGCTAGTGATTTCGAAGATGGTAAAATATTACCAGCGAAAGAATTTTTTAATGTTTTTGAAAAACGTCGAGAAAGGGAGAATGCATTGTTGGTTAGGAAGTACAGATCAATTCCTCCAATTATGACTAAAGTTGAAGCTCTTATATTACAAACGAATACCAGCAAAGCTCCTGCTTTTCAATATTATTACAGCTATTGGGAAAGAAGAATTTACAATGCCCTTGTTAAAATGATAGTGTGGAATTTGCAAACACTCAATACTATCTTAATCTTTGATAAACCTGTTTTTGAAGTGAAGTTGAATTTCGTCCATCCGGATATCACATTTCAACCTAATACTGGAGATATTATGAAATTTGTAATGGCTGCAGTTAAGGATTGTCTTGAGTCGTAAGAGAATTGTTTACTCAATTTTTAATAATTTTATTAAATATAATTGCTTTTGAAGAACAAAAGCGGTCATCCGATGGATGCATGGAAGTTGTTTAGAAACACCCAATCAAAGAGTAGGCAATGAAGTAAGAGTGTTCTCAATGTATTTGGATCTGTCTAGAAATAGACAAGTGACTGAAAGTGTATCGAATATTCACACTAATGTCAGTCGCCTCATCAATCAAATGTTTATAATCAGTCAAAAATGGCGCAAGTACAGAACATTATGGCAATTGGATAAGGAACAAACGTGCAATCAATGGATGGCCAAAACTATACCGACGTACATTCATTTTGATGACAAACTTCTTTCGTACAAAAAAATTATCCAAGAGGTAGTGTGTTTTACAATAGTTAAATAACGTATCAATTAAGTGTAATCTTGTTATTTATTGTTAGATGCAAGCTGAACCCTCAACAAAAAAATTGGGTGGAATGAGTCTTAATTTGGAACCTCTCTGTAAAACTATTGAAAAATTTGCTTATCAGTGGTTACACTGCATTGGAAATCAACTTCACATTCAAGCATGGGAAGATCTTACTGAAATGAATGCAACAATTAAGGTAAACTTTAAAAACTTGAGTAAACTGCTATTTACTATAAGTTATTTTATTTACTGTTAGTCCATGGCTGCTGATCTGCAGAAGAAACCAGTTAGTCTCGAAGACTTCAAAGCTATTTTGGCATTGATTTCAAGAACTAAAGAAGAGTCCTTGATTCAAGAATTTAAGGTAGTCAAAATTCAAGAATCGTATAGGACGCTTTTAATGCACGGAATAGAAGTAAATCATCAAACTTTTCAATTAGAAATGAAGACTCAATCCTTATATTTATTTAGGTGGACAAATCCGAGTTGGACATTTTAAACCAAATAGTTCGTGAATGGCCTGCAGTCTGCTACAATGCCAAAGTAGTGGATACAAGGCTGACTCCTTACAAAATAAAGTTTGCAGATGTAAAGTCAATACAGCGTTTTATATATTTACCACCTAAGAAAACAGAAATTGAAAAATCTGTTGAAAAATCCACTGACAGTGACTCGTTTGAAACTTTTTTGCATTCAGGTTACTGAATCTGCAGTGGAGAATTTACTTGCGGAAATTTCAGACTTTTATGATGATTACGTAGCAAATGGGCCCGGTATTGTTGGAGACGATTTAAAAAGAGGTTAACTTTTTTGTTTTTATTCTGGCACAAAGTATTCAGATTAAAAAAATACACAGGTTTGATACTTATGCAAAAGTACTTGAGTAATCTGCAAATCTTAGTGCTTCGCAGAAACGATTTAGTAATGAATAAGAAACTCTTTGATCTTCCGCCAACTCCTTATCCTCAGCTTGGCTTTATTGAAAAAGAAATGGAGCAGTTAGTGACAATATATGACTTGTATGCAGATATGCAGGTTGATAGTTATAGTAATATTGTTTATAATATTACAATTCATAAATTCAATTCTTTTTCAAAAGAATGCAATAAATAAATGGGCTGAAACATTGTGGATAAACTTAAACCCTAATGTTTTGATCGATGGAATTGAGCACTTTTTAAGACTTTTCAGAAAACTTTTACCAATAGTTAAACAGCATCCAGTTGCTAAAACATTAGAGCAAAAGATGAAGGAGTTTAAAGCGTCAGTTCCTTTATTTGTTGATTTGAAAACTGATGCATTGAGAGAAAGGTAGAAATTTTTTCAAATTTGTGTTTGTGAATTTTTATTAAATTGCTTGCAGACATTGGAAAATGCTGATGGAAAAAACTGGTAAATCTTTTGATTTGTCACCTGAGAAATTAACGTTGGGACACGTTTTTGACATGGATCTTCATTTGTTTCCTGATGAAATTGCTGAAATATTAACTGCAGCAACAAAAGAATTGAGCATTGAAAAAGTAAGTGTCAGAATCTCTAATTGAAATTGAAGTACTTATTGAAAAATGTAAGGGTGTGAAAGAAATTGGCGAGGTATGGGAAACAATGAAATTCATCATTTTGAAATACGTTAAAAATAACGTCGACCGTGGATATGTTTTGGGGCCTGTGGAAGACGTAATCCTTATATTAGATGATAATCTGATGAATCTGCAAAGTATGTCCTCCTCTCGTTTTGTTGGTCCCTTCTTGGGGGTTGTGCAGAAATTAGAGAAGTTGCTTTCACTTGTCAGTGAAGTTACAGAAGTGAGCTTTAAAACTGCAAAATAAAGTGCAAAAGTTATTTTAACAAATTTTAATTACAAGGTATGGCAAGTTGTGCAAAGACGTTGGATGTATTTGGAAGGCATTTTCTTAGCTGGTGACATTCGAGCGCAGTTGCCAGAAGAAGCCAAACGATTTGATGACATTGATAAATCTTTTCGAAAAGTAATTTAAACCCATAAAATGCTTGTTTAAACAATTTCTAATCTATTTCATCTGTAGATTATGACGGACACATCAAAACGTCCTGTGATTCGTGAAGTTTGCAGTGTCCCAGGTCGACTAGAAGAAATGCAAAAATTAGCTGAAGGTCTTGAAGCTTGCCAGAAAAGTTTAAATGATTACTTAGACGCTAAAAGAAACGGTTTCCCTCGATTTTATTTCATTTCTGACGACGAGTTGCTATCCATCCTTGGAAGTAGTGAAGCCACTTGTGTCCAAGAACACATGATAAAAGTCATTACTTTGAAACTTCTACATTTAAGTCAAAATTATTAAAAGTATTTTTTCTTATGCCAGATGTTCGACAACGTTGCCTCTTTACGTTTTAGCAAAAGTATGAGCAATTTATCCATTGCAACAGCGATGATTTCTGCCGAAAATGAAGTGATGGATTTTATTGATCCCGTGACTGCTGAAGGAAAAGTGGAAGATTGGATGAATGATGTTGTGGCTGAAATGCAAAGATCTAATAGATTTTTGACAAAGAAATCTATATTTGATTATGCCTTCACGGATAAAATTCGGTATTGCCGAAAGTGATTAAACTCTATTACAAATTCTAATGCTTTTAAATATTCAGTACTGATTGGATGCTAGACTATCAAGGCATGGTATGTTTGGCAGCTAATCAAGTATGGTGGACTGTAGAAGTTGAAAATACATTTGACAAAATCAAACAAGGCAACAAAAGTGCAATGAAAGTTTATTTAGAGTTCCTTAACAAACAAATGGAAGATTTGATTAACAAAATCAGATCACAACTCGGGTCAAATGAACGCAAGAAGTATAACACGGTTCTTATTATTGATGTTCACGCGAGAGATATCATCGACCAATTTGTGCGCGATTCTATTCTTCAAGCAACGGAATTCAGGTGGGAGAGTCAGTTAAGATTTTATTGGGTTCTTGAGCCCGATCATTTGAATGTGGTTCAATGCACCGGAATGTTCGAATACGGTTATGAGTATATGGGACTTAATGGACGACTTGTAATTACCCCTTTGACTGATCGTATTTATTTAACCATCACCCAAGTAAAGTATTTGGAAAATCTGAAATAACTGAACTTTTAAACCTTTTTACTATTTTAGGCATTGTCTATGTACCTTGGGGGCGCTCCGGCTGGTCCAGCTGGAACAGGGAAAACTGAAACAACTAAAGATCTAGCTAAAGCCCTTGGCTTACTCTGCGTAGTGACCAATTGTGGCGAAGGAATGGACTTTAAAGCTATTGGGAAAATATTCGCTGGTTTAGCCCAATGTGGTGCCTGGGGTTGTATGGACGAGTTTAACCGAATTGATGTGTCTGTGCTATCTGTTATTTCCACTCAATTGAAGACAATTCAAAATGCGTTAATGCAGAAACTGAAACGATTTCAATTTGAAGGGCAAGAGATTCCACTGGATGATAAAATGGGAATATTTATAACGATGAATCCCGGTTATGCGGGTCGTTCGGAGTTACCTGAAAGTGTTAAATCTATTTTTAGACCCGTTATGTGTATTGTTCCAGATTTGGAATTGATATCAGAAATTATGCTCTTTTCTGAAGGTTTTCTTATGGCAAAAGTAAGTGTTGGCACTGAACTAATGAAACCGGAAGTGCCTTATTTTTTTTTAGTAAACTATATCAATTTTTCTCTTACAGGTTTTAGCAAAAAAAATCACAGTATTATATCGCCTTTGCAAGGAACAACTATCAAAACAATCTCACTACGATTTTGGACTGCGAACATTAAAGTCTTTACTTGTTTTAGCAGGAGAATTAAAAAGAAATGCTCCAAGTCTTCCAGAAGACACTGTTCTCATGCGAGCATGTCGAGACTTGAACATGCCAAAATACGTCTTTGAAGACGAACCTATTTTTCTTGGCCTCATCTCAGACTTGTTTCCAGGCATCGACTGTCCCCGTGTGCAATACCCCAACTTTAATGCGGCCGTAGAACACGTTTTATTAGAACAAAAATACATTCTAATTCCTAACCAAATTGATAAAGTTATTCAACTTTATGAAACAATGATGACTCGTCATACGAGCATGCTGGTTGGCCCAACTGGTGGCGGGAAATCGGTGGTTTTAGTTGCGTTACAAAGAGCGCAAACAAGAATGGGGATACCTACAAAAATTTGGTACTTGAACCCAAAAGCATGTAGCGTCGTTGAATTATATGGGATTTTGGATCCAGTATCACGTGATTGGCAGGATGGTTTGTTATCCAATATTTTCCGGGAAATCAACAAACCGATTGAAAAAGTTGAACGGAAGTATATAATGTTTGATGGTGATGTAGATGCATTGTGGGTTGAAAATATGAATTCAGTAATGGATGATAATAAGTTATTGACATTAGCTAATGGAGAAAGAATTCGGTTACTCAATCATTGTAAATTGTTGTTGGAAGTAAGTGACTTGAATTACGCGTCACCTGCTACTGTATCCAGAGCTGGTATGGTTTATGTGGATCCTAAATACCTCGGTTATAGACCGTATTGGTCTCGCTGGCATAATGAACAACTGCTAATACTTAAACAAGTTTTGACTGATAATTTTGAAAGATACGTTCCGACTCTTGTTGATTTTGTCTTATGGGGGTTGATTGGAGGCAAAGTTGTTGCTAAACCGAAACTTGTAATTTCACAGACTAATCTAAATATGGTTGTTCAATTATGCGCAATGTTGGACGCGATTTTGCCTAAAGAGGTTAAGGAAATAGAGGAACCTGAAATTGAGTGTCTTTTTGTTTTGGCTCTCTATTGGTCTCTTGGTGCTACTTTGCTGGCAGAAGATCAGAAGAGATTCGACGTTCTTTTAAAAGAACTCACAGAGTTGTCTAAGACGGCACCCACTGACAAGGGATTCAATCTTAAACCATGTAAGATATTAAATATTTACATATAAGTATGACCAATAAGTTTTCAATGTTTTTTTAGACACTCTTCCTGGTGGACGTCTCATCTATGATTTCTACTACAACTCTGAGTTGAATTGTTGGAGACCGTGGTCAACTATCGTGCCTAATTATGTTCATGAACCCAAAAAAGCATTTAATGATATCTTAGTACCAACATTAGATACAACAAGAACAAAATGGATTTTAGATTTGATGATATCAGTGCAAAGACCTGTTGTGCTCGTTGGTGAGACCGGTACTTCCAAATCGGCCACAATGCAGAACTTTCTTCGACGACTTGATCCTGAGAGTTTCACAGTTCTAAATGTTAATTTTTCATCCCGTACTACTTCTATGGATGTTCAACGCATTTTGGAGGCAAGTGTTGAAAAAAGAACTAAAGATGTGTTTGGTCCTCCACCTGGAAAGAGATTATTGGTTTTTATTGATGACATGAATATGCCACAAGTTGATACATACGGCACACAACAGCCCATTGCTTTGCTGAAATTATTGTTTGACAAAGGCGGAATGTATAACCGAGGAAAAGAGTTGAATTGGAAATATATTAAAGATATTGGTTATTTGGCAGCTATGGGCAAAGTAAGTGGTTAGGCAATATAGAATTACCACAAGTTGAGTTTCTTTTATTTCCTTAGGCAGGCGGTGGACGTAACGAAGTAGATCCAAGATTCATATCGATGTTTGCTGTTTTTAACATGATTTTTCCTTCGGATGAAACACTATTCAAAATATACAACTCAATTTTAACTGGGCATTTACTAACATTTAATGAAAAAGTCAAACAAGTTGCAAGTACTATAACTAACATGACTATAAACGTGTACAAGAGTATCGTTGTTGAACTGCCCCCAACACCCGCAAAGTTTCATTACATTTTTAATTTGAGAGATTTATCACGAATTTATAATGGGTTATGTGTGACTACAGCTGAAAGATTCGAGACTGTCCAGCATTTTGTTCGCGTTTGGAGAAATGAGTGTCTTCGTGTAATAGTAGACAGACTTATTACCAAGGCTGATAGAGATTTAGTTAATGGTTATTTGATTAGGCAGTTGAAGGATAACTTTACTGAGCAAATTACTGATTACGTAATGCGAGAACCGTGTTTGTTTGGAGATTACCGAACTGCATTGGCTGAAGGTGATGAACGGTTTTATGAAGATATTCAGGATTACTTAGCTGCTAAGGCGCTTTTTCAAGAAATTCAGGAGAGTTATAATGAAAATGTTGGTCCAATGCGACTGGTGCTTTTCAATGATGCGTTGGATCATTTAACGCGTATTCATCGCATTATTCGTATGAGTGGTGGTCACGCACTTTTGGTTGGTGTTGGTGGTAGTGGTAAACAGAGTTTAACAAGATTAGCTGCCTACACTGCTAAATGTGAAATGTTTGAAATTAAACCTAGTCGGAGTTATGCAGAACCGAATTTGAGAGATGATATAAAGATTTTGTATAATAAACTTGGACTTGAAAACAAGAACATGGCTTTCTTGTTTATGGATGCTCATATTGTTGAAGAAGGTGAAATTTTTTTTGTCGATTTTTGCATTTTTTTGAATGAAGATTTTGTTTATTATGCTAATAGGGTTTTTGGAATTGATCAACAACATGTTAACATCGGGAATGGTGCCTGCACTGTTCGCAGAAGATGAAAAGGAAAACATTTACAATAATATTAGAGCTGCAGCTATGGCCGCTGGAATGGGATTCACAAAAGAGAGTCAATGGCAGTTTTTCGTCAAGTAAGAAACTTAGAGAATAATTTCTGAAATTAGCGATATAATCTTTCCCCGTCTTTACGTTTGAAATACAATTTGCTTTTTAGTAAATGCAGCGCCAATATGCACATAGTCTTAGCCATGTCACCAGTCGGCGACTTCCTCCGAACTCGTTGCAGAAACTTTCCGGGTTTAGTAAACTGTACAAGCATTGACTGGTTCATGCCATGGCCCGAACAGGCGTTAATGGCCGTCGCCAGTGTATTATTAACTGAAAGTCCTTTAGTCTCACCAAAGTACTGCATTTCACTTATAGAACACATGGTATCAGTGCATCGAAATGTAGGAGAATTTTCTCTTTTATTTCAACAAAAATTAAGAAGAAACAATTACGTAACACCAAAACATTATTTGGATTTCATCTCATGTTACTTGAAACTAGCCTTAGAAAAAGACAATTTGGTTTTAGGGTTGTGTGAACGGTTGGATGGTGGAATGGGGAAAATAGCAGAAGCAAGTGTTCAGATTAAAACTTTAAACGAACGTTTGGTCATACAGAAAGTTGCTGTAATAGAGAAAAGCGATGCTTGCGAATCCCTTTTGGCAGAAATTGCTCTCAAAACTAGTTATGCTGTGACCAAAAAAGAAATTGCTTTGACTAAAGGAAAAGAAATTGAAGAACAATCCAAAATTATTGCAGTTGAGAAAAAGGAAGCTGAAGATGCACTTAAAGATGCAATGCCAGTTTTATTGGCAGCTAAATCAGCTTTGGATGAATTGGACAAATCAGATATTACTGAAATCAGGTCTTTTGCAACTCCTCCTAAACCTGTGCAGTATGTTTCCGAATGTGTCGTCATGCTGAAAGGGATGAAGGATATCTCTTGGAAGTCCGCAAAAGGAATGATGGCCGATCCTAATTTTTTGAAAGCTTTAACAGAGATGGATGTTGATTCTATTACGCAGAAACAGCAAGATATGGTGAAAAAACATTTGAAAATGATGGATATTACAGTTGAGCAAATGAAAATGATTAGCCGAGCTGGTGCTGGCTTATTAAAATTTATTGAAGCTGTAGTTGGATATTGTGACGTTTATAGAGAAGTGAGACCAAAGAAGGAAAAAGTGGCAAAGTTGGAGAAAGAGTCAGCTGCCAGCAGAAGAGAATTGGATAGGATTCAAGCAGAGTTAAAACACATTGAAGAGATGTTGGCTAATTTGAATAGAAGATTTGCTGAAGCTATGGAAGGCAAAAGGATGCTACAAGAAGAGACAGAAGTTATGCTAAGAAGACTTGTAGCTGCTGATAAATTGTTGTCAGGATTGTCTTCTGAAAATGATAGGTGAATAAGTTGTGGATTTTATTTTAGTTAAAAAGTTGATTTTTTTTAATGTTTTCAGATGGATTATTGAATTGGCGGGTTTGAAACAACAGAGGGCGCAATTAGTTGGGGATTGCATGATAGGTGCTGCGTTTCTCAGCTACGTCGGTGCATTTAATTCTGATTTTCGTAAGCAAATGGTTGATGATACTTGGTATAAAGATCTTTTAGATAGAGAGATTCCAATTAGTCAACCTTTAAAATTGGAAACATTCTTAACTGATGAAGTGGAAGTTAGCGGGTAAGTCAATTTGAAAAACTTGAAACCATTTTATTTACGAATTTAATTCACAGATGGAATGCGGACGGTTTACCACCAGACGAACTGTCAGTGCAAAATGGTATTTTAACAACAAGAGCAAGTCGTTCGCCACTGTTCATTGATCCCCAACAACAAGCTTATAACTGGATTCGACGAAAAGAAGAAAAAGCCAAGCTCAAAATATTGACATTCAACGACTCGGATTTTACCAAGCAATTGGAATTGTCTATCAAATTTGGAACGCCAGTTCTTTTCAAAGATGTGGATGAATATATAGACCCTGTAATTGACAATTGCTTAGAAAAAAATGTCAAAGAAACTGGTGGACGTATTTTTGTCCTTCTGGGAGACAAAGAAGTTGATTACGATTTAAATTTCCGTCTGTATTTAGACACTAAATTAGCTAATCCTAATTTTACGCCTTCTGTATTCACTAAAGCAACGGTTATCAATTATACAGTGACAGTTGAAGGGTTAGAAGACCAATTATTGAGTGTTATTGTAGGTAATGAGAGAAAAGAATTGGAAGAGCAACGTGAAATGCTCATCAAAGAAACGTCCGATAATAAAAGATTATTAAAAGATCTTGAAGATGCACTTTTAAGAGAATTGACCACCACCACTGGAAATATGCTGGATAATATAGAACTGATTGATACATTAGAAGAAACAAAGATAAAAGCAGGAGAAGTGTTTGAGAAACTTGCACTTGCTTTACGAACAACAACAGATATTGATAGGTTACGAGGCGGGTACCGTCCAGCTGCTAGACGGGGATCAATTTTGTTTTTTGTGTTGGCTGATATGGCTTTAGTGAATCCGATGTATCAGTACTCTTTGGACGCGTATTTGGATGTGTTTGTCTATTCGTTGAAAAGAAGCTTACCTGACCCAACATTGAATGGTCGACTTGATAACATTATCAGTACTTTGACTCGGAATGTTTATAACTATGGATGCACCGGTTGGAGACTTTAAGATTAAATTTTTAATAGTAATTGTGATTTCATTTTTTTTTTTCAGGTATATTTGAAAAACATAAATTATTATTTTCCTTTCAAATTACTGCAAAATTGGAGCAGAGTGAAGGCCGGTTGACGCACACAGAACTTGATTTTTTTATCAAAGGAAATACATCTTTAGAAAAAAGTCGGTTTCCGAAGCCGTATAGGTGGATTACCGAAACAAATTGGGAAGATGCAGCAAGATTGGCGGAGTTATTTAAGAATCCATTTGTTGATCTGATTAAAGCTATTCAAGCAGATGAAGACACGTGGAAAATAGTATGTGATGTCTAAATTCGGAGCAGTGATTAAAGGCACTTCAAGTTGGATTAAAGAATTGATGTTTACCAGACACGAAGATACTAATAACTACTTGGTGCCTGTAAAAGTTTAGGACTTTAGCCAAACCGGAAGTGCCTCTAACTGCTGCTCCAAATTCTGCGCGCATTAATGTTTTCTCTTTTTGTAGTGGTTTGACAGTGATACACCCGAAATCAGCGACATCCCAATAAAATACCAAAGAATATCAGACTTTCATAAATTACTTTTACTACGTTGTTTCCGTATCGATCGCGTATTTCGCGCCATAACGTTTTACATTATGAACACTATGGGTGAGGAATTTGTTACTCCACCTGTCGTAAGTTTTGAAACGATTTTGGACCAAAGCAGTCCCACTACGCCAGTGGTCTTCATTCAAAGTCCTGGATCTGAACCTACCGGAGATTTAATGAAACTTGCTGAACGAACAGGGTTTGGTTTGCAAAAACTTAAATTCCTTTCTCTCGGCCAAGGACAAGAAAAAGTAAAAAAAAAAAAAAAAAAAAATTGAATAATCAAATTGTAATTATGCCAACTTTTCCAAATGATATAGTTGGCGCTATCTCTACTGGAGCAGTCCGTTGGCCGTGGGTTTTGGCTCATGTTACAAAACTGTCATTTATTATCCAAATGGTTACTGGAGCTAGAAAAAGCATTGGACAAAATCTCCAAACCACATCCAGATTTTCGTCTATGGCTTACAACTGACCCAACACCGAGTTTTCCTATTGGAATTTTGCAGAATTCCTTCAAAGTAGTAATGGAACCACCAAACGGACTTAAACTAAACATGCGGAGCACTTATTTCAAAATGCCCAAATCACTATTGGAAGAATGCGAACACCCAGCATTTAAATCTCTGGTATTTGTGCTTGCATTTTTTCATGCAGTTGTCCAAGAAAGACGAAAGTACGACAAACTGGGTTGGAACATAGCTTATGATTTCAGTGAATCTGATTTCAACGTATGTGTTACAATCCTTCAAACATATCTCTCCAAAGCATATGCGGCTTTTGATACCGTAATTCCCTGGAATAGTTTTAAATATTTGATTGGTGAGGTGATGTACGGAGGGAGAGTCATTGACGCATTTGACCGTCGAATCGTCAATATTTACATGGATGAATATATGGGAGATTTTATTTTTGATAAATGGCAACCATTCCATTTCTTTAGCAATGAAGAGGTGGATTACTTTATTCCAGCTGCGGGTCATAGGGAACAATACATAGATTTTATTGAAAAGTTTCCATTGGTCAACACGCCCGAGGTATTTGGACTTCACGCCAATGCTGAGATTGGGTATTACACTGCTGCAGCAAGAATGATATGGAGCCATTTAATGGATTTGCAACCACAAACTGGTTAAAAGATAATTTTTATTTAAATATGTGGTAATGGTATGTTTTCAATTAGGTGAGGTTGGTGGAGGGCAAACGCGTGAAGAAATTATAGGAGTTGTTGCAAATGATATTCTTGGAAAACTGCCAAAGCCTTTTAATTATGATTTGATGAAGAAGCAGTACGGAGCTAATTTATCTCCAACGATTGTTGTGTTGTTGCAGGAAATTGAACGATTTAATAAATTAGTTATTCGGATGGCAAGATCTCTTTCTCTGTTGCAAAGAGTAATGGAATTTATAAATTGTTTCTTTTAATGCAAGTTATCAAAATGTTATTTACAGGCTCTGCTTGGTGAAGTTGGCATGGATAATGAATTAGATGATGTGGCTAAAAGTTTATTTAATGGGCAAATTCCTTTTATATGGAGAAAATTAGCACCAGCCACATTGAAGAATCTTGGAAATTGGATAAATCAATTACTGGCTAGATACACGCAATATAAAGCTTGGGTATATAAAGTGTATGTATTGTATTTTTGTTATTAATTTTAACTTTCTGGATAGACTCAATCAGGAGATCCAATGGTAATGTGGTTATCAGGATTGCACATTCCTGAATCATACATAACTGCTATGATCCAGACTGCTTGTCGCAAGAATGGCTGGCCATTGGATAGATCTACAATGTTCACTACTGTAACTAAATTTAAGACTTCAGAGGATGTTTTGGAAAAAGAAGCAAATAGTAATACGTTTATAACATTGATAATAAAAATAAATTTTTGATCGATATTTTTTTTTTTTTTCAGGTTTTTTTGTAGAAGGTTTGTTTTTGGAAGGTGCTGGATGGGATTTTGATAATTGCTGTTTGGTCAAACAAAAGCCAAAAGAATTGATTCAAGAGATGCCAGTGCTAAAAGTTACTCCAACTGAAGTTAGCAAGTTGAAATTGCAGAATACTTTCCGTACGCCAGTTTACACTACATCAGCAAGATCCAATGCTATGGGGATTGGGCTTGTCTTTCAAGCTGATCTTTCTACCCAAGAGCATATCAGTTATTGGGTTCTTTATGGAGTTTGTATGATATTGAATCAAGATTAAAATTAAGAATTTTTTCTTCAAAAGTTTTGATACGAATTTATACGAGAATAAAACTTGTTTTAAAAATAATAAATTTCTTTAGTACATATTTTTCTCGCTGGATGGCGAAACGGGCAGTGGTAGTGGTTCCCCTATTTGCCACCAGAGTGTTTTTGAATTAAAAATGAGACGATATCGCAACACAAATTTACACTGAAGGAACAGTTAAAACGGGTCTTGGGTGTACAAATTTCTATAATTTCCATCATCAAATCTGCAGCACGTGATAAAAGAAGAAGTTATATGTAATTATATTTTGTACTGAAACCGATCTTTCATTACGTGGCTCCTGATCGACTGCGTAAAAGGGGATGATCAACCTTGATGCTGTCGTCAGCTGACACGTCGGCGAACAAGTTGTTTTCCTGTTTTACCAGACGGAAAAAAAATTAAAAAATTACAGAAGCTTAAACACTAGAAAAAATTCAACAAAATTTTTCATGCTCATCATTTCACTAACTTGACCGCAAACCATTGACCTCATTCAAAGTTGAAAATTTATATAAAATTTCATGTAAACTAAATGACCATCTGGTATTTTAAACCGGAAACGAAAAAGATATTTTTGTATTAATCAGATTAATTCATTTTTTTTTATAATAGGGAAAGAAGGATGGTGAACCATTGCAATGGCAACCCTGCAGCTCAAGTTGGAACAAGTAAATTTCGATGCTGTTGAATATCCCGAGTGTAAATACGAATTGGAAGATCCCATATCAGCAGTAGTAGACGCAAACACCGACTTTGAAAGAGAAAGCGATAAACTATCGACAGATTCTACACAATCTTACAAAGGTGAATAGGATAAAACCTCTAACAGCACTTTTATCAGCAATTTTACACATTTATTAAATTATTACTAGTAATAAATTTCGTGATAGTGGGGAAAAATGTTCCATCTGTTTTCCCTTTTATCTAAAGTGGAAGTTCCTTTTATTATTTACAAATTGAATTACCTGTGTAGCAATGATGACGTGGGAAAAGTTTTCGACCACCACCTGACGCACCTGGGAAAATAAAACAGATTGATGGTTACTGAATGCTTTTTTATCCGATGTGTACTAGTGGCAGGTAGTTTCGTTCGTTGTTGAGTCTTTTTGAATGCTTTTTGTAACTTAAAATGAGTAATTTAAAACGATCAGGTAAAAACTTGATTGCGCGATATTTGTAAGTAAAAATTGCGTGTTTATTTATATTTAAATTTTTTTTAGACTTAAACTTCAAAAATAATCATTTGAATTCTACTACTTGTACGGTCAAAACCGAATCTAGAAAAAATTCGTTTGAAAGTAAGTTGCAAATTGAGTTTTGTGGTGTTTTATTTACCAATTAGATTTTCATTAGTTCCAGAAGAAGATAAGGTTTTAACAACTGAATTGCCTCCCATACACGATAAAATTCAAGCTAACGGCCATTTAAAAGGTCATGACCGGAAATCTTCAATTGGAAACACTTTTGATCCGTCTTATCCTGGAATTTCACCCGAAGTAAAATTTTAGTTTATTAATTTGTAATTAAGTTTAACGTAACCAAAATTTATTGTAATTTGGATTTGCGCATGCAAAAACTCTAATACAATGTTATAAATTTTAGGTTGCCAGATACCTGTGTCAGATGAACCCAGATGTTGTGTCAAAGGTTGAGGCAGCATTGACCCCCGACACAAAAAAAGCGGAAGAAAAAGTTTCCATACCAGGCTTAGCCAAATCGAATTTAGCATACTTAGCAACTAGTGACGCTTTTGTATTACCTCAATCAGTTATAGGTATTTATTGCAATTCGCTGTACAAATTTCAATTTATATAATTCCAAAATTTGCAGGCGGAAAAACCAATTTAAACGCAACAAAAATGGCTGGTGTCCATGAAAAACCAACATTATTCCAATCCATTACAGACACAAACCGAAAAAACGAGAATCAAATAACAAAACCACCGAACTCCGACTCTAGTCCAACTCTGAATGACAAACCATCAACTATTGTATACAAAACCTCAAGTGACGAAGTTTTCAATGACAAAGTACCCTTCACAAAAACATTACACAAATTCCCCGCTGATAGAATAACGACCGTCACTGAACGTAAACCCTCTTGGTTTACAAGTGACTCGTCTTCAATGGACAGTCCATCGTTGGTTCTTCATAAACCTCCTATGAGTAAGCAACGACGCAGCAGTACAAGCAGTCGACGAAGTAGTTTAAGTAGTACCATATCGTCAGCTGCGGAAAATATCCCCACACAGCGGGTTAATGAAACTTTTCCCAAAAATGATTCGCCTATTCCAAATGCGAAACCAGTATTTTCATCGAGAAAAAGTAATGACTCACAGTCAGTTTGTTCAGTCGAATCGGCGTATTCCGATAAGTATGAGTTGGATTCGAATTACTCGGATCTATTAGAGACGCAATCAATTGCGTCAAATATGTCTGAGATGAGTAGCGTTAGCGGCATTGAGGAAGAGATGTATCGCATTAAGAAACTGCTCTTAGAAGTGCCTTCTCTACCGGACGATCATCCTGATTTCCACAAACGCTCTGTTGTTTTAGGACGGACTGGTGGAATAATTATGTCGAATGACTGTGGAGAAGCCGAACAATTTGTAGTTAGTCAAGAAGTTTTCTTTGAGTTGCAGCGAGAGAAGGCCAATTTAGAAGGGCAACTTGAAACGTTGAAAACGCAGTTAGATGAACTAGTTAAAGATAAAGGGAATTTACAAACAGAGTTATCTACTGCGCAGATGCAAGTTAAGGTTCAAACAACTGAATGTCAGAAAGAGAAAAGTGAAAGAGAAAAATTTGCTTCCAAGTTACAATTTATGCAGCAAATGAATAAAAAATCAGAGGGATCAAATGCCCAGTTACAAGTTACTTTAGAGTCGACGATGACAGATTTGGCCCAATTGAAAGACGTTATGAGGGATCTGGAAGAGTGTAATTCTAGAATAAAAATCGAAAGCGAAGAATTGAGAGTCGACTTAGAGTCGAAAGATGGAGCTGTTCAAGGATTAAAATCGAAAATAGCTGAACTGCATGTCGAAGCACAATTGGCAACTCAGGCGAAAATTCAAGCAATTAATGATCAACAACTTCTTAAAAGTGAAATGGAAGCTTTGCAGAAGTCCCGGGAGTGGTATCAACAACAGTTGCATTCATTGCAAGACACTAGGAATAAATTACAACAAGAGTTTTTGACTCTTCAAGGAGTTACAGTATCGCAAAAGAATGAAATAGAAAAACTGCGAATAGAAAATGTTCATTCTAAACAATTTTTAATGGACACGCAGCAAAGAGCTGTGAAGGAAAAGGAAACATTGATGAGACATTTGGAGTCGATCAAAGCGGACATGCTGGAAAGGGAAGCTGCTTTTGCCCAACTGCAAAGCGATAGAGGGACTGTAGAAGAATCGTTAATGAATCGAATGAAAAATATTCAAGAAGAAAAATCGAAATTCACTGATGTGACTCTAATGGTGTCCGATTTGGAGGAACAAGTCTCGCGTTCTAAAGCGGAAATTGCGGCCAAAAATGAAGCTTTAAAGTCACTCGAAGTTCATTTCGCAGAAACAATGAAACGGTTGACAATAGCTGAGAAGACGGTGAATGAAAGAGATTTGGAAATTCAAAGAGGAGAAGAAAAATTGACCCAATTAGACCAGAAGTTGAAAGAAATGCAGATGAGTTTACACAGTAAAGATGAACAAGTTAACACACTGCAAAGTGCAAAAACTGCAATTGAAATAGCATTGGCTGCTGCTAATAAAGAAAAAAGAGAAATAGACGAGGCAATGCAAACTGTGAGGGCGAATTTAGTCAAATTAAATGCTAATTTCAAAAAAATGAAAGCGGATTTGGCCAATAGGGATATGACTATCGAACAATTGTTAAGAGAAAAGAACAAATTAGAGGAAAATGTAATGTCGTCGGAGCAAAAAATAATCGCTTTGAGGAGTAATTACGAGAATTATTCGTGTGAATTGAAGTCAAGGGACGAGGTGATTATGAATAGTGAAGAAAGCCAGAAAAATTTAATGCAAGAATTGAAAACTGAAAAGCAACGGTTGGTAGGATTGGAAGAACAACTTGTAAAGGTTAAAAATGAAAAAATATCAGTTGCTAAAGAGTGCGTTCAATTGAAAGAAGAAATTGCTAAAATTAAAGAAGCTTTCAAGAATACCAGAGCTGAGAAAAAAGAAACTGAATCTCAATTGGAAAAATTATTGGCCAGTGCTTTAGCTTCTAGTCAAGTAAATTCCGAGGATTCTGGAGAAAATCGAAATAGCTCTACGTCTTCAACCGCGAATTCTACCGGTAGAGTACGACGAAATTCCCAAGACTTGTCCGACGGCACAAAAATTTTAAGAAAATCAAGCGAAGGACAAGTAATGGAATCCTACCCTCGTGATGCGCTTGAAAGAGAAATACTACTAATGAGACAAGCATTGGAAACGAGAGAGAAACAAATAGAAAAATTTCTACAAGATAAAAATGCAATGTTACGTACTATTGAAACGTTACAGAAAGAAAACACAACTTTGAATCGGGAATTGAGCGCGGACTTTAAAAAGGAGAACGATGAAGAGCAGTTGAGTCATCAAATAGAATTTCAATTAGAAGTATACAAAAAGAAAGTGAAGGAATTGGAACACGTGCTGCAGTTGACTGGGGCGCAGAAAAGAAGCGTCGAAATTGAAACTCAGACTGATAACGTCTCGTTTATGAAACACGTTTTAGAACAGGACGATCATAAATCAGTCGAACAATCGAGGTTTGAAAATTTGGAGTTGGAATATAGGGAAAGGCAAAGGATTTATGATTCCAATATTAAAGTGCTGACTAGGAAATTGAAGGAAGTGATGAAAGCCCATAAGAAAGCGGAAGTGGAGTTGAAGAATTGGAGGGTAAATTTTCATTTTATCCGATTTCAGAATTAAAGCTAATGTGTTTTATGCTTTGAAAAAAGATTTCTGTAGCGATGAATCAAACAAACGCACAAGGTCAGGGCGACATTGGTGCTAATGAAAAACCAGTAGAACAAATTCAAGTTATAACTGCCCCTGATGTGAAACCAAATGAAAAATCAGAGCGGAATTTGAAGAGAGAAATTCTACAGTACAGAGCTAAAGTTAAAGGCTTGCAAATAAAAGTTAGTTAATCTTGAATAAATATCAACTTTAATATTAAATTTCATTTTGCACTTTACAGTTGAAAGATTCACAGGCAAAATATGAAGAGATGAAAAAAAGGGTTGAAACTAATAAAGAAGCAATGTTGGAATTAGAGCGAGAACGTGGGAAATTAACGGGTATCAATCAGAGTAATGAAGTTCTTAAAAGCCACACGCAACGTTTAGAAAGTGCCTTAGCAGAAAGAGATGTTGCAGTCACTCAATTGGACATAGCACAAAAAGATTTGACCTACAAGCAAGAAGAGGAGGAAATGAAAAATAAACACAGGATCGAAGAGTTAGAGATCAATCTCTCAGCTGAAAGAGAGACTTGTAAAGAGCTGCGGAAACAAGTAAGGGGGATGAAGGTTTTCTACTGAATTCATGAAGTTTATTTTTTTTTTTAAATTTAATTATAGATTTTTAATGCCAAACGAGAAAGTAGCGGTCTGCGAAAGCAAGTTATTAGTTTACGCACTGGTTTAGACTCTGCCAACCAGCAGATGGAGACAAAGAAAAAAGAAATCGATTCGTTGATTGAGAAATTGGAGCAGAAGAAAGAAGTCGAAATGAAATTAATTAATCAATACGAATTGTTGGGTGGTGAATACAGACGAGCATTATCTGAGATAGAACGCCTTAAACAACAGGCTATCGAAAGTCAAACTAAAGATACACTACTGGCTGAACAGATGAAGGTTAATTAAATCAAGTTCAATTAAAATCTTTATTGCCATTGAGAAAATTTCCTTTTTAGAATTTTAGTTGGCATTTAAGGCAGAAAAATCAAGAACTGACTGCTCTGAAAGAACAGATGCAATTAGTCGAGGAACGTTACAAGACGTCAATTGAAGGACTCCAGAAGTCGCTTCAGGCTATGAAAACGGAAACACAGGGTATTAAGGATGAATTGGACGTGACCAGAAGAGACAAATTTAATTATCAAACGACTATAACCGAACTTAAAGCTGCTTTGAAGTCTAGTATAGACGCTAACAAGGTAATGATAACGTATGACTCACATTTTATCTATTTAAAAAAATTATTTCTTCAGACATTAAATGCACACAAGAATAAACAAATGGATGCCAATATGTTAGACTTACCTATTCCTGAATCTCCTCTCCCTTACGATGAGACACTCATCAATAGCCTTTTGGAGCAAAGTGCATTTTCACCGCAATCTAGGTACGTGACGTCATTTACCTTAATCGTTGTTTTTGTATTGATTTTTATTTTTCTCTCTGTCCCACAGGCCTTTGAGTGATCTACAGTCGTGCCTCAATACACTAAAAGTGGAAATGGCCATTCTTCAGGAACAACTAAATGAGCAGGACATACTTTAGGCTTAAATAGCTTTTTTTTAGTTATGCAAAGTGAAACTTAGACGCATGTTATTCAAGAATAGGATTTTGCTATCTGCAGATTGTTGGTATAAATTCTTCCATCTTGCCGTGATTATAATATTTTAATACGATTACATTTTTTTCTCCTCTTGTCAAAAGAATTTTTAATAACTCCGCCGAAAATTTTTACGCGTTCGTTAAATTATGTTGTTATATGTATAATTATTTTTTTTTGTGCTGTACAATTTTGTACAGGAATTCGATTTAAAAATATGAATTGTTATTGAAGTGGAGGAAGTCGTTAATTGTTATTGCTTAATACTACACAATTACATAATACATTCAGTGCAATCAAATATTAGGTTAGTGGGAGCCAAAGGATGTGGAGTCTTATAACATTCTCAACTAGTACGATTTCATCGGGTGTAAATGAGTGAGTTTTAGTTTTTGTATTTTAATTAATCAAATCGTAATTCCATTTATTTACAAAACCAAACAAATTTTATTTTTTGCTTTCTTACATGATAAAATTTACGAGAAGTGTAGTAATGATATTTAATCAGGTGCAAATGGATGTGGGATTTTTATGTTTTTTAATACTGGTTTTTTATTTGGGAACTGTGTACAAACGGGAAAATCACTTTCTTTCTGTTCATTGAACAAGTTTTTCCGGAAATCAACACTATCAGCACTAAAAGACATGAAATTAGCAGAAGGAACTTTCCATTCGGTTTCTTTAATTGCTCCATCCGATTTTAACTTGTTGAGCGGAAGAAGTTTTCTTCTTCCTGTTTTAGGCATAGGTGTGGGGCTTCTTGGGAAGGATGACGATAGTTTAATTGCAGTGTTCTCCAGAGAATTATACCTTGAGCCAGGATCACTTTCGATTTTTATAGCTGGTACGTTGTCATTCGTATTTACGGAGGAAAAGTTGAAATCAGGTTTCATTCGATTTGGTTTGGGTGATCCAATAGGCCGTCGCCGTGTACGCATAGGTGCGACGATTTGTTCTGCCGAGAGCAGATTTAAATTCGGCGGTGTTTGTGGTTCGGTTTCAAGTCTCTGAACATCAAATGTATTGATGGTCGATCCACGAAGTCCTCTTGATAAAATATTGGATTTGTTGTTGACTTCAATAGGTGGAAAAAGCTGAAGTTTTCGCTTTCTAGGACTTGCCATGTAACGGATATTTTCTAATCCATTCATTGCTTTCAATAAGAAAATTTGTATTTAATTAAATAAAAATATAATAAATATAAACTTCAGATTCGCATTATAACCTAACAGGAAATTTTATCGATTTCTTTTGCTTTTTAATAGAAAAACAGATTCCTTCGCTTGGATTTAGCTTTAGTGAGATATAATAGCGGAAACCGTTTGTTTACATTTGTTACTATGAAAACGGATGACCGTGAAAAGGAATTTTTTTTTTCAAGAAAAAAATTTTTATTACGAACGTATATAATCATTACTAAAATATTGAACCTATGGATGGTTACTCAACCTTAGTTGCATGAGAAACTGATACCGATACCTGATGCTTCATTTAAAGCATCTGGAGCGTCTAAAAAATATAATTTAAGGAAAACAACTTGTAACACGATAGTACTTAAATTTGACTCTCGGGAAAAGAGAATGATTCAGTATAAAATTAGCATAAATTTACCTTCACAATTTAAAGTGAGAAGTTTAATTAAATTTGGAGAATAAGGATTAAAATAAAACACTACTCAATTAATAGAAGTAAGTTTATACTTAAACTAAGTGGAAGTATAATGATTTTAAATTCACTATACTAATGACTCACCAGTTGCTGCTTCCATTTATCATCCATGATATAATGCAGAAGAAGAGTTATGTGATGACTCGTTATAGCGAAATATCCAGGTTACTGTAAATGAAAGAAAAATCTTTTCTAACATGACATCGTGCACAAGTTTGTTGAAATGAAAACTCCTGCTGTGTGTAAAGGTTGCTCTTATGGTCAATGTGAAAATTGTTCTGTTTACGAAAAACGGGCACTTAGTAACAAGTCTCCACTTCGACCGGTCTTAAATCGATGGCTTTGAAAGGGTCAATGGTAGCTCATGTATAAATGTGTCCCTTACACGACATTTCTATTGAGAAAACATGATACCTTGTTTTTCTTTAGTTTGTTTTGATTATTTTCTTTATAAATTTTAATGTTTACCTTGAGGCTCGGCTTCCCCGCCCTAATCATGTGATAGGAGGGGAAGCGCTGAAACGTAAGTTTTTTTTTTTTTTTTTAATTTAATTAAAAGTTATTTTTAAGTCCACTTTTGATATTTTTTTTTTGTTTGTTATTGAAATCTAACGCAATTTTGAAACCTTAAATTGTCAACACTTAAAAGGCGTAATTAACGTTTTCAAAGAAATCTGAATTTGAAATCAGTACAATTAAGTATTTCATTGGAGTTTCAACAGGAAACTAATTTCGTGTAATTTATTTCAACACCCATTCATTCTAAACAGAAGTCTGGTCGGCAGGCGCAGTCAAGTGTTTTGTTCAACATCAGATGGCAGCACAAACATTTTAAATTTTCTTCACAGCGCAGGCGCAACGTGGGCGGAAGTTAGTTTCTATAACAACAAGCTCAATCGAACCGATGGGTTCTCGAATGGTGGGTTACGGGCGGACAATTTTCAATTTGTATTGGTGGGTCATCATCGTGCGGTCTTTGTCTTCCTAGACAGCGCTTGGTAAGCACCCATTTAATTTTTATAACTCGCATAAAACAGCCAAAAATAGCGACCCTTATCCGGGTCAATGTATTTATTAACACTACTATTGACGACACTCAATGACCATTACAATTTAAATTTTAAATACCTTTTATTCACCAAAACCACTTCACCTTCAACTCAAGTTCAAGCTTGACAACTTGTTACACACTATTTAATACTCATTTTTTTCCGATATTCCTACAGTTTTTTAAACGTGGTCCATCTTAAACTTCTTATACCCTGTTAAAAATTACAGGAAATTAACCTTAACTTGATTTTAAAATACTGTAAATTATCGTAACGTTACAGTTCCTATATTCCGAAGGGTTGTTTTCTCGTTGTTTACTTTCCGGGATGTGGTTTAGACGAAACGACAGTATAAGTTTTTTTTTAAAATATGATACGGTAAGTATAAAAAAGATCCGTTAATTAAGAGTAAGATTATATTTCACACACAACATGAACTTTATTGTTTCTCGTGTATTAAATGTTTTAAAGTTTAGCTGAAAAATAAGTTTTTTATAAAGAGAAATCAATTTTAAAAACACCCAGAAGACATTATCAATAATTCACACAGAGAAAAAAAATCCAATTTCCATTTCCCATCTTTCGTTTTGACACAAAAATATTTTACAAGCGATGATAAAGAAACATATTGTCACATTAAATATTTCTTTTGGTCGAGTTTTTACTTAAAACGATCAATTCAAATCGATTCCTCGCGGAATTCATTTGAAATATGTGACTTGTTATGTGGGTGTTGAAGTACCGTGTTAGAAGCCTCTATGGATTTAGTCTCCTGCTGAGACACCCAACCAAGCTGCCTTTTACTCTAATGGTTATCAAAGTGCAGTTTGCGACAGGATAAAGAGGGTATTTTTAAACTTTAACAGCCGTATCTTTCAACTTGTTGAATCCTTAAGAAAACGACATGACTGGAATTATGTAAATATATCGGTATTCTTTTCAAAAACAAAATGTGAAAAATGTTGAGGTCAATGCAATCGTTTTTCCGATGGACTTTTATCCGGGGTTGTATAAAAAGAAAACATAGGTTAACAGTTCTTCAGGTCAAATTAGGCCACACGTGAGAGAAAAAAATTGTTAAGTATCGGAGTTTTCTAAGCTGGTTTTTCTTGTTTTATTTTATAATATATATATATACTAACAAAACATTTTAGAACTATTATTTTTCGTTAATTTCCTGTGTTGGGTTCAGTTATTACGATAATTCGTTCGCTTTCCTCCCTTTTGAATGACTTTTATTTCTTTTTGAATTACAGTAAAGCATTATCAAATGTTTCATCGAGTAAACCAGCTGCAGTTGCATCTCAAATGCTGATCCGATCGTCCAAACGATTTGTACTGTATGGAGCTGGGCTATTGGGTTTTACTTTCTTTATGTATCATATGCAACAGCCATGCAATGAGCTACTACGAAAAACATCGGCGGAAGTAATGGTTGTGAAGCCGGTAAGTTTGGATTTGTAAACTTCTAGAGTTTTAGTTGTGTTTTAATCGTTTATTTTGAATTAGGCCTATTTGTATGGACCTGAAATGAAGAAATACACGTACGATGTGAATACTCCGCTTATATTTATTGGCGGAATGCCCAGAAGTGGAACGACTTTGGCTCGGGCAATGTTGGATGCGCATCCCGATATCCGTTGCGGGGAGGAGACTCGTGTTATACCAAGGTTACTGCAAATGAGGCATCAATGGTACAAGTCGTCCAAAGAATCAGCACGGCTCGTTGAAGCTGGGCTCAATGAAGAGGTGTGTTGAATTTTAATATAAATTTTTAGTTTCGTAATCGCATGATGACATGTTAATACAAATTGCTTTTTCCTATTTCTGAAAGGTAGTTTGCTCAAAATGTTCACTCTTAATCAAGTTGATTTGTGAATGTACAATATTTGCATTTATTTTAGAACAAGCGTTTTGATTAGACTCGAGTTGTCAACTTTAATGAGGAGTCATTGGGTTGAATGGGGGAGTCGATGACGTCAATACGAGTTCTGATTGAGTTTACTCATGATTATTTCCCGTCTGCTCGAAATGTAAATGAGGCGCTTCCGTAATTAAGTTGTCATTAAGTTGATTTGGAAAAATGAGATTTTTCGTTTGCAAAAACAAAGTCATTTAACCCTTTGTTCTTAATAGACTTTTGTTTATTTTTTTTATTTTATAGGTATTAAACTCTGCTATGGCGGCGTTCTTTTTGGAAGTTATCGCAAGGCATGGGGAGCCGGCACCTAGACTCTGCAACAAAGATCCTTTTACGCTTAAATCAGCTAAATATTTATCCCAATTATTCCCCAACTCTAAATTTATATTTATGGTGCGTGACGGAAGAGCTACAGTACACTCTATTATTTCCAGACACGTGAGTTTTTGCTTCGTTTATTTTTTGAATTCATTAGTAGAATAATTAAATTTAATGTTTAATAGGTAACAATTTCCGGCTTTGATTTGACGAATTACCGTCAGTGCCTGACGAAATGGAACGCTGCTGTGCAGCAAATGTTCGTGCAATGCAAAGACGTGGGACCAGACCGTTGTCTACGTGTTTACTATGAACAACTAGTGCTACATCCTCAAGAACAAATGGATCGAATTCTTAAATTTCTTGATGTACCGTGGAATGACTCTGTTCTTCATCACGAGCAATTCATCAACAAACCTGGAGGAATATCGCTCTCTAAGTAAACATGGGAATTTCTAATTAATTAGGGGTTGGAAAATATTAAATGGGCTTGACTTAAGGACTTGTTCCTTGACAAACAAGAGTATTGATCTCATGAAAGAATGCTGACTTAACATTATTTCCCGCCTTCTTATTTTGACTTGCTTGATAAATGTTTTTGTTTTTTTTTTATTTTTTTTTCTTGGTCTATTAAGTGAAGTTAATTTTCCTGAGTTGTATCTCCATGCATTATTTATTTTCTTTTTCCTGCTTTTGGTGAAGGGATTTAATTCAGTGCTTTTTTTTTATTTCTTTTCATTGGTAAGATTTTATATTAAAGTGGAAATTTATTGGTTAAGGAAGGAAAAAATTCTTTTATTATTCCGCTCGTGGGTTTTGGTGGCATTTGTTTCACTTAGAATAGGGGTAATCAATTGTCTCTAATGACCTTAAGTGCATTTCTTCACTACACTTTTTCCCCAAACTCCATTTGCCGGACTTGTACAAGTGTCATTGGCATTTTGCCAAGGTTTTCCCATATCGCCTTTTGTTTGTTTATTTTTTTTAATAACTTATATGTAAAAAGTTTATCTGCATTTTTTTTAAATTATATAATTTTTTCGGGCTAGACGTAAGTGATATTTTTATCCTGTTTTTATTTCTTTAGAATGGAGCGGTCAACGGACCAAGTTGTAAAACCAGTGAATTTGGAAGCGCTGAGTAAATGGGTGGGCAACATTCCGGAAGACGTAGTAAAGGATATGGCTAATATAGCTCCAATGTTGGCAGTTTTCGGCTATGATCCTAATGCCAATGCACCAAATTACGGTGACCCGGATGCATTTGTTGTTGACAATACGAAAGACGTTCAAGAAAATTCTAATCATTGGGACAAAATAGTTGAAAAGGTTATTACGAGTAAAAAAGATACGGTTGTTAATGATTCAAAGTGGAAAGAAGGGATAATTGACCAAAGTGATGAAAAAAATACTAACCATTGACACGATGTGTCGCTAAGAGTTTAAAGAAAAAAAATCTTCCCGTTTTATTTTTTATACTAAAGAACTGTGTGCCAAGAAACGAATGTGATTGAGCATTATATTTTTTGTCTTTGGTTAGGCAAATTGGAATATGTTAAAATTTATTATTGTGGTTTTAATCGTACTCTCTCATGAATTGATCTGTTTATATGATCTGACTTTGTTGTTTCTAGTCACTGTTCACGTTTGGCCATTAAAAATGAAGAAAATTTTAATGACGGTTTGACTTTTTTGAGCCAGTACAATTTTATTTTGTATTTTTTGTGTTTTTATAAAATATTGAGCATTTATACATTGGATGATTAATATTTTATACAAAATTAAGAAATACCAAAAAAAAAAAAAAAAAAACTTTTGGAAGTTACGTGTTCTTTGTAAATAATGTAATTATAATTGTAATGCAGCAAAAGTGGTGTAGTTATTTATTAGCCTGGTTAAATTGACGTCTATTGGTATTTCGCAAGACGATAATAACAGCGTTTGGATCGGTGTATAAAAGTCTGTAATTTTCGAAACTCAAAGAAATTACACTTTTATTAAAATTTTTAATTTCTTTTAGGAGTAGAAAATACAACCGATTTGATAAACAAGATTGAGGGAAAGAAATTTACTCGACAATTTTATACGGGTAATGATTGTGCTATTCGAATGCAGCTGCAAAATTTAATGCTTTTCTCTTTTGTAGACATGAATTTGAAAAAAAAACCTGAAAGCGATTGTGGTCGATTAACTCCCAATTTATGTAGTCATCCTGCGATCTCAGTGAAGGTAACAAGTATGAAAGTTTTATATTTCTACGTAAAAATGCCGAATCATTACATCAGTAAATATTAGTTGCTAAGGGTAAAGGTTAAAATAAGCAATCTTTGTTTTTTTTTCTGTTTTATTTGCAATGTAGTTTTTTAGGTTAGTCCAAAAAGGTTACGGAAATTCAATAGCAATTACACAGTAAACAATTCCACAGTTTCGATTTTCTATGGAATGAGAAAAGAATTAAATGTCTGAATTATACGGTTTTTTTTTTGTTTGATTGTAAAAAAATGGAGACTTTAAAATGAAATTTAATTTTTATGGAACAGTATTTCTATTCCTCAATTTAAATGTATTTAACAATGTGCGACAAGATGACAAGCAATTTAAGCGAAAAGAATCGAATTAATATTATGCTTCCAATTTAACGACGTAAAATCAATTTCAGTGGCTGTGGGCAATTTGTAAATTGCTGAAAACACGCGTTATCGGTTTAAGAATGATTCGTGAACTTAGCCCCTGCTGGGTTGCCCCGCTAATTCGCCTTTTCGTGGGAAATTTGCTACAACATGAATTTTTATTTTTTTTTCAGGACATAAAAAGACTTAGTTTAAGAGAGAGAGTGCACGTTTTTTGTTTTAAGTATATACTCCTCGTGCTTGACATTTGAAAGTTTCGTTAGTCGATATTGTGTATTAGTTATTTATTTACTTTACGTTACATTTTAATTGGAAAATTTATTCTATCAATTTTGGCTTTCATGTCAAAAACTGACATATCGCTTTTTTTTCCTGCATTTACAGGTGTTCATTTGAGTTCACCTTCGGGGAGAAAATGGGTCGCATGTGGAAATGAATTTGTTAAACATCACGCGAACACTTCATCAACTAAACCCGAGGGGTAATACTGAAGTAAACAGGAAATTTAATTAATAAGATGATAAGAATTTTAGACGTTGTTCTTGCAATCTTGAACCTCGTTCTTGACTGACAGTATTGATCCACTAAGAATTTCGGTTGCAGTTATTACTTCCATTCTAAATTTGACGTTGTGCAGTTCAGTTTTTACGGCACTGGAATAACTAATCATTTAACTTTAATTTTTTTTCTATTAAGGGAACTTTTTACCCAGCCTACCTATGCATTATTTATTTCTTACTTTTTATGATGGTTTTATTGGTTTTTTTAAAACTTTACTTGAATCCTTGATACAATTTTTTTTTTATATTTAGAAAGAAAACAACTTGATTAAAGTTACATTAAACTTGAAGTTGTATATAAATCTTTAGGTTTTTTTATAATATTTCAATATTTCACTGTAGCTATCTTATTAGCTAGTTTATTTATCTGTTCGATCACGGCTGATTTACTAGTGCCCCCCGCTGATTTGTATTGCTCAACACTGGCTTCATAACTCCATACGTTGACAACATCCGTATCAAATACTGGACTACAATTAGTAACTCTATGAGATTAAAATAACATTTTTAAATCGTCATAAATTACCTTATTATTTTCAGTTCTTCCACTGATATGTTTTGCAAGCGTTTATTTAATGTCTCTGAATAGGCAACTACTTCTCCAGCTAAACCATGAGCTTCTCGGAATGGAATCTTAGAAAAATTTATATAACGTATTTCTTACACTTATTTCGTATCATCTTACTCCTTTTCTGGTGAGATAATAAGCTAAATCAGTAGCCAACATGTCTGTTGTAAGTGCTGCGCGGCAGTTGTCTGAGTGTATCTACTTACAATTAATATTTTTTATTTCGTTTTTAGATCTAATCGGACATAAAACCTTCAAAGTTGAAAATGTTCCAGTGGCTATTTGGAGTACATCAACGATTGTGTCATAAGCATCGAACATTGCTTCTTTATCTTCTTGCAAATCCTTGTTATAAGTGGATGGCAGGCCCTTCAACGTCATCATGAAACCAGAACACTGTAACGATTCGACTTTAAGGTTGACTTTTTTTTCAATTTAAATTCAGAATTTACCCTTCCAAATATACGGCCCGATTTTCCCCTTATTAATTCTAGACTGTCTGCATTCTTTTTCTGTGGCATGAGACTACTTCCCGTGCTAAAAAGTTTCAAGCTTGTGTTAAATCAACAACAAATGTTTTCATTTATGTAAAGTTCACCTGTAAGCATCAGCTAAACTTATAAATCCAAACTCTTTGGTGTTGTACAAGATTAAATCTTCAGCCCATCGACTTAAATGCAAACCGGTAAGGGAAGCCCAAAATAAGAACTCGGCTATGGCAAATTAAGTTCAGTTTGCTTCGAAAATTATATTAAAACTCAAGTACCCACCGATGAAATCTCGATCACTAACTCCGAACAAACTGTTGGGGGTAATATCACGGAATCCTAATTCTATAACAACAACAAAATTTTTATTAATTTCTTTTTTAAACTGGTTAAAATTTAGATATACCTTCCGCTAGAAATTCTCGGTCAATTGCGAAAGGTGTTCCAGCAAGTGCACCACTACAATAACGTCATAAAATTAAGATTGACACGATAAAAAAGTGATAAATTTTAACCTTCCAAGTGGACAAATGTTAATTCTTTCTTTCAATTGCGTTAAACGATCCAGATCCTCATTTAGTAACCAGGCGTAACTAAAAACAAAATTATTGAAACATTTCAAAATGGAATTTTATTGTGAAAAATGTTGTGGAAAAATGTTGACCGACTTTCAAACCAAAAACAAGTTGTTGCCACGTAAGAAAATCCCCAGCACATCCCTTTTCATTTTTTGGTATATATATATATAGAAATATGAAATAAATACATTTCGTAACTCACCACAATATCCAATGACTCCACCTGATTGGCTGAGCTCTCTGTAGATGGGTGTACCCAGGCATTATTATATCAATTTCCCTGAAATAAACGTATTAATTTAAGATTTATTATTTATGAATTTTTTTTTCTAAATTTACACTTCGGCTCGTTTTATTAAAACCGATAGAAATTCCTTTATTAATTTTCCCAGATGTTCTAAATTAGTACGTAACCAAAGTCTCATGTCTGTAGCCACCTGGTCATTTCGACTGCGCCCTGTGTGCAATTTACCAGCAACTGGCCCGATGATTTCCTAATAAATTTTTAAATGAGTAAATAACATTTTTTGAGATAAAATTTAGAAATAACCTTGAGTCGTCTTTCGTTTGCGGTGTGAATGTCTTCATCATTTTGGCTAATTTTGAAGTTTCCTTCACTCCATTCAGCTTTAATCTATTATTTATTGACATTAATAATAATTAACCTGTTTGATATGAAAATACCTGTTCTAATCCTTTTATTATAAGTTTCATTTCTTGTGCTGTTACCAAACCAGCTTTAAGCTGAGCTTTAATGTATGCAATGCTTCCCTAAATATTAATTAAGTTAATTTTAAATTTATTTTTTAAAAAAATACTAACCAATATGTCAGCTTCCCACATTCGTTTATCATAACTAAGGGAAGCGTTGAATTTTTCCATAATTGGATCTGTTTTGCCTGTGAATCTTCCGCCCCATAATTTGTTGCCCTAAATAGTGGCAAATTGAAACGTAAACAATCAAATCGAAACATAACCGCACTTACCTCTCCACTGGCCATCGTTGAAATAGAAATGAAATACGAGATTAAAGTTGATTTTATCTGTTTGTTGAAGTGGAGTTCCCGGTGTAAAATTCTTGGATAAGCCTCGGGAAAATCAAGGAGTGTTTTCTGACGAAAAGAAACGGAAGTTTTTATCGACACTATGCAAGTGTGTACTCTAATTGCATAATAAAAAACTATTTAAAATTTGGCTTATCATTTTTTCAAATATGTTATTTTTTATTCTATTCTATTTCATAAAAAAAGAAAGAAAAAATAACCAGACGTCTGTTGGTTTCGAAGAGTAGGGGACAGTGCCGCCATCTGACGGCAAACCTTAAAAATGGATAGCCCTTGCCTTTTAAAACCGAAAAACATGCACCGTCTGCTAGAAACGAAGAAAAAATGTGACAGCCTCTATGGTGATAAAATCAAAACTCATTAAAAATTGAATTTGCGAGGAATCATGGTTGCTAGGCAATGATCGACATCCGGTACAACGACGGGGGAACACATTGCAAGGATGGCTTGCTCAAATTTAGGTATTTACCGTAACACTTCGCCTCTTCCGCGTCTTTATCGTTTTTTATTTATTTATTTTAGATATTCAAAACGTTTTGTCAACTTTGATTTCCGCCGATAACATGAAAAGAGATTCATTTGTAGAAGAATGCATTCGATATGTGTGTTCTCATTTGGAGGAACTATTATGTGCTCACGCGAACTTCACACCCCTTAATGAAACACTTATTAAAAAAATTGCATTTACATTTAATCATAATGAACTGGACAATCTCAGAGATAAAAAAGATAAAATTAAAAGGTGTGTCGGTTTCATTTAAAAAGTATTTTATAGTGATTTCATAGATTTAATTGCTTTTAATCTAGCATACTTTTCTATAAGCGGATCGATTCATTATTAAACGATGAGAAAAATTCAATATTTCGATGCCGCGTTTGCGGTTTATTATTAACCACAAAATGGCAAATGAAGCTTCGATGTCACCCAACACAAATGGCAATCGACCGATATGGGGAACTGGTTTCTTTACATATCAAGTAGGTCTTTCATTTTCTTTCACAACTGATGCTTAGTTTTTTTGTTTATTATTTAGAGATCCAAATTTCGACGAAGATAACTTCGTGAAGCAACTTTTAACAGACGTGGGAACTTCGCGCAGGGTTTATTGGTGTCTGTGGGGTATTTTTAATTGCTTACAATGTTCGTCATGCAAGGAATATTTTCGGTGCTGTGATCTACATAAATGTCGACACCATCCTGAAGATGCTAAATTTGCTCGTATTTTTTTGGACCAATCGCCACCTAATTCCAGACCGCATGAAGTGTATTATAAATGTTGTAAGTTGACGACAATTCGGTTTGACCCACTTGAAATTAACATGGTATTAAAACAATAAATTTATTATTCATCAATTATTAATTTAAAAAAAAAATATTTTTAGGGATGTTTATTAAAAGATCACATCGTTGACACATCAAAAGACGAATTTAACGAAATCTATGCAGACTTACTGGCTCATCAAAACCAAATTTGCATCACAGTGAATCCGCAATCAGATAAACCCGAGCAACGCAAACTGAAACGCCAAACGTCTTGCGGCATCTTATCTTTCGATACCTCGCAAACCGTTGACAAGTCGTCATCTTGTCATGTTGACAATGATTCACACAATAATAGCAGCAGCAGTGAAGAAACAGATTCTTCAGAGGCGTCAGAAGTTGAAGGCACTCCCCCTTCACGACTGGCAAGGTGACAAATTACATATTTTGATAAATTAGTCTTTTTATTTTTGACATTTAATTTTAAAAAAAATTTAGAAAAATCGCACGTTGGAAATGGACGTCGAGACACGGATTGCGATATAATCAAGATATGCAAAGAGAACATGAACAGATGAAACTGGATAATTTAAAACAGAGATATCTACCAGCTGGAAATAAAAAAGACGAGTCTCAACAAGCTGCAGAAGGTGGGATTTACGCAAGGCTCGAAACGGAATGGAAAGAAAAATATTTTTCACCCAAAGTGACGAAAGCAGCGCCACTTACGACACGAACTTACAAATCATGTAAAAAAAAAAAAAAATTTATTTTATTTTTTTTTTTAAAGTGTTATCAAAACATCTTTTAAAATAAACGTTATTTTTAGGGGTTAGTAAAAGTCTGGACAAATTACCCAATCAGAAATTTCTACCTGGGCGATTCAAATTACAGGTAAGCAATTTCTCTTTGGGGATAAAAGGATTAAATGCTGAGACATACGGTTGATAGCTTGCTGCCCAAAATGAAAAATTAACGAGCAAAGGTAATGAATTGTAACGCTTTACCCTCGAGACAGAGGTGAGAGCATCTCCATCTGGTGGTCTTAGTTTTCATCTGGTGAAGGAAAGAGGAGATCATTTTGTTGGGTTGGTGAAATTAAATACGGAGAAGCCTTCGGGCAATACTTCTCTTTGGGAGTTTGGAAAAGTTTTATCTTTTCTAATGAGTTTTTGCTTAATTAAGGTTTTATACAATTTTTAAAGACGACAATGAGTGTTTTATTTATTTCCCTCTGTAATTGATCTTCGTTGGAGGGTTTTAGATTTTCAAAACACGTTCCTCCTTCCCTAATCGATCCCCACCTTGGAGAACTGGCTTCGAAATTGGGTAAGAATGTTTTTAGGAATTCTTAATTCTCACTAAAAGCTCAGATTCCATTTGTCTGATTAAAATTTAAATTTCGTTTCCGATTTTTTTTTTATAATATGCTTCAAAGTCGTTGATTAGACGTTTTAAACATTTTTTTTTTCTTTCGGGTGAATGTAAAGGTCAAGTTAAATCGTAGGCGGAGGCGGAAAATGGTTGTGATCATGTTTGTAGTCGTTGACTTTTCCGTTAGGTGACCCATAACTATGTCATAAAATAAAGGAGAAATAATATATTTTTGCTAAGAACAGCTGTTGTAGAGGAGATGGCGATTTTACAAACGTCTTCTCACCTGTCCAGGTGTTCCAGTTCATCAGGCAAGCAGGTGGCATCCGAGTCGTTGTGCATTTCCTCATCACCTCGATATAACGAATTAGACTCATAATAAAACAAGCGATAAAATTACACCGAAATGACAAAGAATGATCTTAAATTATGGTTTTTAACCTGGGCATGAAAAGATAATTCCCGTAATAAAGTTACAGATACGTATGACTTTATGTTGTTTCTAGATAATAAATTTTTTTATTATTATCTATTTTATTTTTCAAAAAAAAAAAAAATTAAATCAAAAAGTTTTAGGAAAATCAATGATATTCCCCAAATTCTGAAACTTCGATTAGTAATTAATGGTGGTTAGGATGAGGTGAACAGGACAAAGGTGAAAAAGTTGAGCACGGATAAGACTGAAGGTGCAATGAAACGCTTGGCCTTTTGGACGGTACGAGAGACAAGATGTGAATGATCTCTCTCGCCCTCACTCACCACTCGGCTTCCCATTTCTCACTCTTAAAACAGTTATGACTAAGTGAGTGTGTAGCCACGACGCAGCGGGTTCTCCAGACAAACTACCACAACACTGATTAACCAATTATTATTTCTCTTCAAAACCATTACACGTGTTGTCATAGTAGTAATCATAGTTCACTGCATGGAATTATCAAGCTATGCACAAATCAATTTAATGAGAGGTAAGAAAAGATTTTTGTTCTCCTAATTGCTATTTTCATGGCAAGTGGGTGGTTGAAGGAACCCCTGATTTAAATTGTTAAGACGGTTTGTGAGGGTTAGTTTTATTAGGGGGTGGGCTTGATTGGTAATCTCAAGCAGCGACTCTCTCTTTTGCTGTGTGCGCGCGGGTCAATGACACTTTTCCAGTTTTCGGATCCAGAAAACGGGAGAAGGGGGGTCATCGACCGTCAGTGCAGTTTATCGACCGAAGTGAGCGGCCTCGTGTGCTCCTCTCTTTTCTCTGCCTATTTTCTTTCTTCTTTTCTAATTTTTTTTTTTTTTCATTCATCAATTTCCAGTTAATTTTCGAGGTTTTATTTTATTTACATTTTTAATATGGTGGGAAATGGTTGGTATCAAGCCCGTGTTTTTTTTTTTTGAGCTGTACCATGTGACCAGTGTTCAAAGGAGTAGTCGTCAAACTGGTTTGTTTACTTTCACTTATTAGCCCATAAAATCCGGAAGGAGGCAAGAGAAGATGCTGAGATTCAGAAAGGGTGTGGTCCATGACGTTTAATTTTGGAGAAAAATTTTTTTCGATGGGTGAGAAGACCCCATTAAGAAAAGTAAACGTCAAAATGTGTCTTCATGTTATTTGATGGACGACAATTTAGGGTGGTTAAATTTAGCAGGGCAACGATTGAAGAAAAACAAAGGATTTAGAAGGCAAACGACCTTGTTGACCTTGTAAGTTTTAAAGGTGTTAGTGTAGGGTGTGGGTAAAAATAGGGTGTTGTCAAAGAGTGGACAAGAGGGGGTTAAAAAAGAATGTATTTATAGGGTGGGGGTTATTTACAAGTTTGGGGTCAGGGGAGGTTGTTTTTGGAAAAAGGGGAGTTTCCCCAAGTTCTTAGAATTTTCTTAAGAATTTTTAGTGGACCGTGGTCGGCTGGTTGGTTAGTTGTTACATAATTCTTGTTGGACGGTCATTCAACTTAATACAGGAAGGAAGGAACTAAGACGTGACAAGTGGGGAGATGTGGGTCACTGAGATTATATACGAGCTCGATTTGAACACCAGGTGGAGCTCTTGAAGAAGTTTTTCTCTTCACTCAGTCCATCTGGCCTCTTTGCAGCTTGCTCGTAAATTTTAGTGGTCCACTGATACCAGAGTTGAACCTAGCGACCCCTACTTGGCTAAAGTGAAAGCAAAGGGGATTTAGTCACGTAGGAATTTCATTTTTATTTTCACAAATCGAACGTTGAAGGCGTGATTTTTTTAAGAGTGGGAGGGAATAGAAGAAGGGGTTTTTATATTTTTTTCTTTCAACCCTTTTTAGTGGAGTCTTCTCTCCACCCTTTGGAGGGCTTGAAAGAGGCAGAATTTGCGTTGCTATTGAAGACCTTCCTCGCTCTAGGGACTCCGAACTAAAGAACCCTGGTTAAAAGCCACCCCTCCCACCTTCCCGTTTTATAGTTACCCCAACCCCTTCATTGGTCCCCTTTTTTGCATTCCTATTCATTCGTGATCATAAAATAAGCCACCGTAAACAGAGGTACAATGAAAGCATACTTGAAAATATTTTTTTCTTCCAAGTTGGTTGCACGAGGGATTCAAGAATTCGATATTTTTTTTTTTTTAAGGTGTATTGTATTAATGTAATTTCTTTTTTTTGTTATTGTTGTGTTTGCAGTTTGGTATTGAATTTCAGTTGAAAATTCCAACGGGATTGGGTTTCAACTGAAATGTTTTGTTGTTTGAGTGTTTACAGTGAGAAATGTTGATTCAAGTGATTGGAATGGAAACAGGAAAGGATTTTTGTTCAGTGATAACAAGATTGGAGATTGATTTTTGTTGTTGCTGAGGTTCAGATGGAGTTAGTGAATTAGTCGTTGGGGTTTTTTTTTTTTTTTTTTTCAAATTGAAATTTACGATTAAATGAAGCGTGAAGAGGTGGGGGATTTGATTTTTACGAAGTCAATGAAGATTTACTGCTGGATTAGGAGGTGTAAAAACCCGAAATGAAAATAAATGGAACCCATTGGTTTAAATGTGACAATGTAGAAAACGTGTTAATTTTATTTCACGTCGTCAGATGTCGTTGGTACTAAAAATTAAATTAAATATTTTGAATAATTTCTCAATCAAGTTATTTATAAAATCTCGAAAGATTAACATCCTGTAAAACAACGGGAAATTTACGAGTCTTGATCCTGGAAATAACCGAAACTTTTATAAACGTCTCTTAATATCATCATTACAATTAATATAAACAGATAATCCGGAAAGCAGAATTTTTTTCTCTTATCCTTTATCAACAAAGATTCTTTGGAATTTTTTTGCATTGTATATTCGATTATCCTATTGAAACGATGAGAGAATAGCGGGGTATTGAGAGACGGGAACGGTTTGGTGTCCTGTTGTGCTTTACCCTCCCTTAAGTCTCTGCTTGAAGGGGTTATTCAACGAGCTAGTGAAATGAAAGGATTAAGACTGTCATGGCCGCTAGTAAACACTTGAATGGCAGAAGGGAGAAGCAAATCCGCATTGTGATGAGTTTGTTTTGACGGGGTGGAGAAGTAAAAAAAGGGGGTAAAGGGGGTGTGTTAAAAAAAAAGGAGACGTTGGGATTTCATAAATTCCTCACGAGGCTCACCCCCTTCTTTCCGTGTAAAGTGGGTTTGTTGTGAGCGAGTTCAAATCAGGTCAGTGAATGAAAGGATTGGGCGTCTCATGTTGAGTTGTAGTCAAAGGGTTACGTGGGAAAAGACCCCGGTGTTGAATGGATTTTTGCGCCCTGTCTTTTGCTTGGTACCCTCTTGTTTTAGGTGTTGCGTGGTTCCTGTTGTGTATAAATCTGTCACAAGTTTTGGGGGTTTGTTTTTTTCTTTTTTATTCTTTTTATTGTTCTCTGGTAGAGTTTTCAAGGTTGAGACTGGGTGAGTTTTGGTCGGAGGGTTTGAATGTTTCTTCCGGGGATAATATTTGAAAGGTTTTGCAGGTTGAATAAGAAATTTTGGTTGAATATATTTGAATTTTATGTGGAATGAATGTGGAAAGTTCTCGTTTGATTGGTAGGTAATAAATAAAATAAAGTTTAGTATTGTATTTTTAGATAGAAAAATCGAAGGTTTCTGGTTTAGCATTCCCTGAATCAGCTCAGGAATAGCTTCAGACTGTAGTAATTTAAGTCTAGACATTGAATATGTGACGATTGTAGACATTCAGAGAGCAATATACAAATCTCATTTGAAGTTATAAAGTAATCAATTTAAGTGACTTAGATTTTTATAGCTAATGGGGTGTAAGGCTTATTAGTAAATACCCTAATCCCTAACTTTAGTCGTACTAAATTACTTTCAGCTTAATATGATTCTGAATCATATTAATTTGTCATTGTACAGCAATATGTATGTTGAGATAAGATATGAAACAAGTTGCGCAGAAAATTATTTTCTGTGTGATTGCCTAAAACGCACAGTAAACTCTACGCATATTTACCAAACTATTCGCAATGTCTTTCATTCTTGCAATGCAGTCTTTTTTGCGTCACTTTTATGTGCGAATCTGGTTTTAGTCTCAAAGCTGTACTGCGTGTATTATTTGAACTCAATAAAGCGATTCAAAACTGAGCATTTTAGACATTTGAATCATCATCTAGTTAATAGACGTCGTAATTTATTGTGCACTTTAGTGTTTAAGCGAAAATTTGAAGAGAATAAATTTTTTGTTTCACAGATTTACAATTGTAGAGACAAAAAAATGTTAATTAATTGGGAATTTTAAAAAGTGTTAGTGCTAAAATTTAAATTGACTTTATGTAATGCTGCAAGTAAGTTTAAACTGAAATTGCTATTAGGGCAGTCTTTGTTCCTTTATTTTAATAACACTGCAATTTTTTTTTAACTTTGATAAGAATATTAAGCAAAATTAAAGTTTCCATATTAATTACTTTTTATGGGCTCAGTTACACACTCGCGTGAGAAATCACCCATCGCCTAGTGCAAAGAACCTAAGTTCACGCACATTTGTCGAAATGCAATGGGCTCACACCTGTTGACATACTTGCGCAAAACCATTAAAAAAGTATAAATTAATGTTTTACCCGTTTTCGAACTTTTCTAAAATCTCTACACAAATTTTAAACCCTTTTTCCGCATGAAAGAAAATATTTATCAACGTTAATATAAACCACAAACGCCATTAAAGTAATTATTAACTTTTTTCACTCATAAAAAACACCCCTTTTTAAAGCAATTAATCCCCACGAACTCGATCCAAATTTTATCACCCTATAAAAAAAAATCGGAAATGGGGGGTGGTATAAAAACTAGGGTTTCTCAACCCCAAAACCCCTTGCTACCCTGCGGAGGTGGATTGAAGGAGGTCAACTTGATTAATATGCGTTCCCATAGATTGATGCCGACAAGAAAGAGAGGGTTGACAAGCAGCGTCTGGGAAAAGGGGTTTGTCAAGAGCCTAGCTAGAGGGAGATGGGTTTTGTCAACTCCCGGATTTTAATCTGTTTTTTGCTTTACCCCACTTTTTTTTTTTTTTTTTTTTTTTTCAAGAAGGTGGAAGTGAATTTTTGTCTGTTACGGGTCCACTGATCTTTTTGGTCAGTTCATGGAACATGCGCATTGATTCGGCAGTAAAGGATGGGGAGGTGAATTGAATGTTTGAGGGTACTGCAAGGTTGTCTACCAAGCAGAACGAGCGAGGAAATGACACCCCCCACTCACCCTACTAATGAACCACTAGAGCAAATTTTTTTTTTACCCCCTCCGACCTTTTCCCACTTCCTCTCGTTGAAACAGCTGCGACCAAAATGGAGAATTGATATACAATTCTTGAAATATTTCACCTTCAGAATTTCTTCTATTTCAACTACAAAATTTTTTCACCGAGAATTCTCCAGAGAGGATTTTTTTACACCAAAATACAATAAACCAATGCACTTCCGACAGTACATTGCACTTGAGAAATTTTTTTTTTTATCTTACGGCGCTGCATATCGAAGTGCTAAAATTGACTTATGGTTTGTATTATAATTTTTTTTTAAAAATAAAATAAATGTGTGTGTCATTCTATCATTTTTTTCTACACTTTCTCCCCCATACCGTTACGTACCAGTGACTATCACATCCGGGGTTCGTGAGTCCCCCAGCGTTAACCCCCACAAAGTCATAATTAATCTACAGCAGCCCTGCTGTCAACCACCTGCTGCGAATCCCATGAAGAGGAAATAACCCTTTGACGTGATTAGAAATTTGTCTTGTAAAAACACTTAATTACTTTTCATTTTTGTTTAAATACTCAAGTTTTTTTTTATTCGATCCCGAAGGGTTTGCGCCAGGTGATGGTTGGAACAGCATCTTTGATCCAAGTTTCTATGGTAACAGTTGAAGTCAATGAACCCTGAATTCGCTGTGGTGCAGCCTCCGTTTGGAATGCGTGTGATCACGTGTCTCTGATGGACGCTTTGAGGCCCGACACCTGTCGTAAGGAAAGAGCTGACGACTTAGTTTGGGGGGAAAAGTCGATCGCTTGGAAACAAATTGAATATTGATGAGTGTGTTGCTCGGCTTTTATAATTTTCTTTTTACACATTTTTTATTCATTAGGAGATAGGGGGAAATGATCACAGTCGTAGGGAACGGGTCGTAGGATTAATTGATGAGAATTGGTTGATTTTTTTTTCGCTTGGGTTGTGACGAGTAATAAGTTAAAAACATTTTTTTAGGGATTTTTATGGAGATAGATATTGAGTGGTATGAAAGTAATAAAAGATTTTAGATGGTGAAAATGAGGTTGTTGGTTTCTGGGAATAGATTGAATTTTGAAACCGAGATTTTTTTTTTTTTTTGTTTATTTAAACGTTCGGATGACGTGTTGCAAGTTACACCTCATATTGATAAATTGATCCACATGTGTCATGCGCAATTTGAGGTTTTTGATCTTTTGTAAAATAAGGAAATCATAAAATTTTTAATTCCAGATAAAAATGTATGATTTTGAAATTGTTTTCAATAATAATAATAAATTTCTAAAAAATATATAACGCAACAAAATAAAATATTTTTTATCCCACATTTTTTGTTGGGAGTTTTTTCGAAGGTCCAACTTGAGCAAACATCAATAACCACCTCTCTTTTCTTCTCAAAACCCCCAACGCATCCCAACGATTTCCGATATTTATTCACAAAATGATGGTATCTGTGTGTCTCTCCGATGGACACTACTACCGCATGCGTGCCACATTCTGTCTACTTTCTATACCTTCCAACCTTAATTAATGACCACGTCGAGCTGGCCTCAATCCTATTTCCTAATTTCTGCCACTCTAATCATCAGCAGCCGGCATCACTTTTCACCACATGCGATATTATAACCCGAACCTATGGTTACTGAACTCCACAATCCCCCAAATGTTTATATATCCACTTCTTTGTTTGAAAGGGTCAAACGATTGGGTGTCAAGTGTTTACATTTCACAACATGTACAATCTCTAATTGCTACCATTGACTTTTGAACTGTATGACTCACCCTTCAAGAAAATTCGCAATCAAATCTATTTTTCTCCCCAAGAAATTCCACGTCCTTGTAACGTCTTTTCTTACCCACACCTTTTTTTTTTTCGAATAAAAAAACACTTTTTTGCTACTGACAGCTGTTGTTACGTTGCTATTTTCGGTGCAAAAAAAAAAAAAAGATTTTTTTTTTTTTTTTTTTTGTAACCTTCTTCTCGCTTTGTACCCACAACTCTATTCAACCCACCCCCGCACCTGCACACGGGTCCATTGTCCTGCAAGGGAAGAAACAAATTGGCCCCCTTAAGGAGACAGGGGCCAATGACTTACCACACAGGTGTAGATGCAAATTAAAGACACCATTAAATTTTTTTTTGTTTCATTACACCAATAAAAAAGTGGGGTTAAAGAAATGGGTTATTAATGATATTCCCTTCCGGTTCCGGGAATTTTGAATTTTTTTAAAAGGGTTTTTTTTTAGAGGCCTATCAGTTTTTAATCTGTCCACTAGTTCCCCCTTTCTTTCTTATACAAAAGTTTCAAATATCTTAGAGGAGAAAAGGGGTTAATTTTGACAAAAGAGGCGCTCCATACCCACCCTTCTCTTCCCATTAAAAAAAACTTGTCGTTGCTTATACAGAGGTTACCCACTTTGCTTCCACAACCCTTTGCGTCTGTCAAGACCTGGAAGTTAGGGCGTGTATGGAGACTCAGCTCGGGTTACCCTTTCAATCCATCCCTTCTATTTTTTTTTTACTGTGTACAAAGGGTTCACTTCCGTCAATGTTCCTGCCCTTGTCTTGAATAAAATGACAGTAGGGTGATGGAAAAATGAGTGGGTGAAGTTGGCAAAAAAAAATGCGTCTTATAATAAAATATTTGAAAAGGGTATAAAGGGTTGTTGTGTTTACAGTCAATATAAGAAAGTGAATTTTTGTCAGGGGGTTCCACTTTTGACCTTTAACCCCAAAGGTTATTGCACTTGGGTTGTGGTCAGTTCTAAAAGTGGAAATGGAACATGAAAGAGCCTTAGCGTTTTGGTGTGGCGTTCCTTCCTCTGGAAATGGGAAGATGGAGAAAATGTGTACTGCTCGGTGATTGGTTGGTTGATCAGGCTCCTCCACTTTCACTGTGCAAGTCAAACAAAGAGAACACGAGGGGCGCCACTAGCGAGGAGCAACAGGGGTGAATGCTCTCGTGGCTCCCGACAGAATGGCACGAGGCAGTGGCAGAGGAGAGAGCTGAGAACGCAGTACGCTGAGATACGGCATGCGAACGACTGCGTCCACAAACGCACAGAGGGAGATTTGTACAGGTGGAGATGCTACTCTTGGATACTTGCGATGATTTGTCCCCTACTAAGAGACACCATAAGAAAAGAAGGAGGTAAAAAGAATTTTTTATTTTTTTAAATTATCAATTTCTATTTTTATTTTTTTTTATAATACCGGGTGTCAATACCCTTTAAGCCCTTCCGTTACAAAAGTTAAAAATTTTGTTAATTTGATTGTCAAGACTCACTCCTTCTCACCATTTGATAGCGACATGTTGAGGGGTGCGTCCCTTTTAATGGTTTTTTTTATACGTATCCAAAGTGGGGGTTAGGGCGTTCAGGGGCCGTCCCTTTCCCTCTCTCCCTACGTGTTTTGCAGAGGTTCCCTTTTCTTTAAAGCCACGCGCTGCGGGTTGCACGGGCATCTCACCCTTGACCACCCCACTCAATTGGTGATCAATCTTAGGGTACATGAGGGTATCATTTTTTTTTTTCCTTCATCCCAACCCTCTGGAATTTAAATTTATTTTTTATGACTCCCCCTCTGGTGGTGTGATTAATCGTTTCTTAATTTTTTTTTTAAATTTTAGTGATGGCGGCGGTGGGGCCATGTGCGACATTCTTCACGGGTTACACGTAGAAGTGAACGCGGAATTTTTAGCAGAGAACCGCGTTCAACTGATGAGGGATCCGGCATCTCACCGGCTGATGAGGCTCAATGCGGCTCGGGACGCGAGCACGATGCTTGGCATTCCCTTAGCCGAACTGCTCGCTCATTATGACGGCGAGGGACTTCACTACCAGGGTCAGTAAACATAATTTTTTTTTTTCGATTTTTTTCAACATTATAAAAAATATTTTTTTTCTTTAATAGATAAAAATCCAATGCTGAAGAAATGCATTTCGGACAGCGTTCCTATGACCGAATTACTCATGAGTTATACGTCTGATTTATCTTTGGAGAATCAGGTATAAAAATTTGTTTAAAATATTTTATAAGTTTTTCTTCCAAATGAAAAAAAATGTGAAAGGAAGACGCAGCAGATGTTAATAGTCGAGGGGCTTGGAATATAACGGTGGTCAGGCAGTCAATGAAGGTTCAATGACCTCGGCTGCGTTTTAAAACAAGGACGTCAAGTTGATGTCCACTAGTAGAATAGGTTTTAGAGGGATTTTGTTTTCTTATTGATGATAAAAATAATTCATCTTAATTAGGAAACGAATAATTAATTTGATGGAGAAAGTGATTATCCTACTTTCTCCTAGCTGCAGTTACTAAGGGTATCTCTTTTTGCAATAATGATCAATAAATGGAGCATCTCTAATGCAACACTTTTCTTGCCCCCCATTTTTTTTCTTCGAGGGGTGTAATGAGATCGTCTAATGGAGAGCTAGGGAGGGGTTCTATGACCCTTTCGTATTTTAAAATGTTTTTGATTTTTAAATTAATTAAAATTATGTAATTGAAAAAAAAATTGATGAAACCGGGAAGAGGAAGAGAAATTGAAAGGAAGGATCGTTTAGTATGAGAAGGAATCTTGTTTCTTTTTTATTTCTTTTCAATTTTTTTTTTAAAAATTGTTTATTTATGTTTATTTACCTGGGGTGTCTTTTTTTTTGAAATTAGCCGGGGAAGAAGGAAGGAAGGAAAAATTGGCGTTTTGTAGTTTGTTATAGCAGCGAGAGTGCGCTGATCTAACTCACCTGTCAATGACCCCTCTGTTGGTCAAAAGTGGAACTCTTCCTGGAGTCACAAGTGCAATGTGGAAAACGCCTGAGATTTGCCTTTTTACTTGGCTTGTCAAGACTCAGGAATCCGTAGCTTTGATAAAATTAACCGATTATTCGCTCTGAATTTATTGGCAAATTAATTACTTGGTTCGCGGCCTGGCAATCCCCTCCATACGTCTTTTCATACTTTTATCCCTTTCGCGATTAGCGGCAATTTGTCGTTGATGAGTTGATTCCAGGTGGCGTGCGTTATTTTAACTCGTCATCACACGTGGTTCTTTTTATTTCCATTTTTCGAATTGGGATTATTTTCCCTACTACAATATTAAAAACAATTTTTAGTATTCGCATTTTTATTATCGTTTTTGGATATGTGAGTGAAAGGTGGTGAAAGGGCAGTGACCTTAAGCCCACACCTGCCCATTTTCGTTCCTTGACATTGGATTTTACTCGATTCATATGTGTCGTTAATATGTAGATTTTCTCTTGTTCAACAGAAATTTCCTGCTGTGTCTCTACACGTGGCGTGTACACTACCCACGAGTACAGCTTGGCTTCAAGAAATGTGCATCAGTGGTGGAAAAGTGAATGAACGAAATGTTGGAGGACAAACACCTCTTCACATGATTTTATTGGGTATGGAATTAAATTGCTGGGATTTACTGAACTTTCTGTGCAGTGTTTTAATTTAAAATTTTGAATTTTATTATAACCAAAATTTAATCCGAAGTTCTTTCATTTCCTTTAAAATTGAACATTAGTTTGAAATAATTTTACCGAACCATTTTAACTTTAGTTGTGCGCACTTCCGGTGCTATTTCAGTCTCTTTAATTGATTTTAGTTGTTTTCAACTGGCATAAAAGTTCATATCTTTTGCGCTTGGTTTTCTAATTTGAAATTGGATGAAAGGAACTTCCGGTTAAAAGTGGAGTTAAGCACAGCACCTAGATACTTTCAGCGCTTTTTAGGTGCCCTAGTAATATTGAACTTGTATCGAAACCGGAAATTCCGTTTATTCTGCTTCAAATTGTGAAACCGAATTAAAAAGACTTTTTTTTTTTTTAAAAAACTCATTTCTTTTCTCAGGTGATATCAACAGATGTCGGGCAAACATGGAAGAGTCAATGATTTTATTATTACGATGCGGTGCTGATTTGAACATGGCGGACAACATGGGCGACACTCCTTTACTATACCTACGAACCTTCCTGAAAGTAGGCGCTTATCAAGCGGCTGTCGACTTTGCGCGTGTGCTGCTGGCCGGCGACGCCGATCCGAATGCCACGAACAAAGAAGGACGAACGTTACTAACGTACAGCGTCTCCCATTTGGATGACAGCGCCGAATTAACGCGACTTTTACTAAACCACGGCGCTGCCGTATGGCACGGCGACGAAGCCAAAGAGAAAATCGCCGCACCGCTCGACCAGCGGACATCGCCGTCATTGCCCAGCTCAGCTGCCGATCCGTCGGCTTTCAGTTGGTTTTTGAAAGCGGTCATTCACCGGCGGCGATTGGAGAACTGCGATGAAACATTACGATTATTAGGACAAGTAATGGGTGAGAGTCCTCGGCGAATGCACTCTCACGTACTTCGTACAATGTTCCGTCACGTTCGTTGTTATCGTGTATTGGGGCCTGTTTTCTTACAGGTTAAAATGAGAATGATGTACTATTGGAGTCAGCCACAAGGACTCAAATATTTGTGCTGGAAAACAATCAGAAAGTCCATTGGACCTCGTCATTTACCTTTAAAAACGGGGTTGTTAGGACTTCCAACACCGCTCCAGAGTTATCTACGAATGGAATGAACCATTTTTTGTCATCTTTATTTCTATTATTTTTTTTTTTTTAAATTCGTTTGTCTCTCCGGGTGCTCGATAAAAAAGTCTCAGGCCTCTATCATACAATTTAAATATGTTACTCCATCTTTTTCATTTCTTCCCCTATATTTTGATGAAATTTTTTGATCAGAGAAAAATCTTTTTATAGATGAGTTTTGTAATCTCATCATAAGTGTGAGAGCTGTGAATGTTTTTATATAACAAAAAAAAAATCACTGCCGTGTAGTGTGCTGAAACAGTATAGTGCTTTAAAGATCTTCGTGTGAATTTTTCTTTTGTAAGTTTTTATATTGGTATAAAATTGTATAAAGAGAAAAAAAATGGTCATATCACAATCAAGTAGTTGGAACGTATTTGTTGTGTTTTACTGTGATGATATGTGGTGTAGTATTCATATTTTTCTCTTCTTCTTTGAATGGAAATTTATCCAGCAACCTGGCTCATCTCACTGCCCCTAGATTTCTGTTTTTCTGTTTTATGACGAACAAACAGTTGTAAGGCTTTTTACAGCCTTTTTTGATGACCAGTTTCTTGTTATTGATATCAAGCCTTACAAATTATGGGAAGAAAAAAAAATTTTTGGAAAATTTTGAGAGTGTAGTATCAAATGATAGAAAGGGGATTTGAAAAAGTCTTTAAAAAAATAGAATAAAAACCGAACAAAGTACAAACGAACAAAGTTTTTGAGTGGATTTTTTTTAGTAGTAAACTTTAAAAGGATTCCACCCATTTTCTTGTGGTTGTTTTGATGGAAAATGGGCACTCATAATCTTCATTATCATAATCACCTTCATTTTGTTGTTTATTGTTCATTATGCCTTAACAATTTTTGCCCTACCAATTCTTCAGTGAAGGATTTCAGTGAATTTTCTAGTTAAGTTTTTTTTTTCTTTTAAATTTATTAACTCTATTTTGAATGGAAATGAGATTAGTTTTTTCTTTCCCCTGTTTGTGTTTTATTTGTTATTTGGCAGAGCTGAAAGTTTAGTGCATAATTTTTTTTTTTTAATTTGAAAGCGTTTATAATAATAGTTAGAACAATATATTTTGAAACTACTACTAATTTATGAACAACGTACCATTGTAAAACCACAAGGGGATTGTTTGATATCAGAGTTTTGTTTGGTATTGTGTAAAATGTCGATTGGGATGCCATATCATCAAACTAGTCACTGATTTTACTTCCCTGTAACATAATGCTTCCATGTCAATTTTAAAATAGAATGAATTACAATTAAAGTTTTAACAAATCAATAAAATAAGTTTTGTAACGCAATTACAGATCATTATTTCTTTATATAATTTTAAAGTATTTAAGAGTATGCGTCTTTTGAGTTGTTTGTCGGTTAATAATAACTGTTTTATAGATTATTTTTCTGCACTTGACACCCCAAAAACCTCACATTATGATCTCTATCCTTTCTTTCTTTTATTCCTTGCTCTTACAATTTGTTTTAAATTGTAATCTAATTTTTTATGTAACATTTGTCAAATAAATTATTGTTATAGAATAACGAATAAACTAAATACAAAATTCATTTTCTCATTGTTGCATAGGAAATTATAAAATGTTTATTATTATGTCGTACGTTATTAGGGGAAAAAAAAGATATCTATTTATTATTATCAAAACTGAGGTAACATCATATTTCCGAAGCGTGATTACATTTAGTTTACAAATTCCATCACCAGATGACATCAGTCTCCCATCTCAACAAATGCATGATGGTCGAACTTCAACATCAACTAACAAATGTAAATAGGTGGTTTGTTTGTCGTCGTTTAGTCATATATTTTTAGCATTTTCAACATTTCAATCGGTGTATGATTTCAAAACGCTACCACGATAATCTTCAGTATGCAAACTAACTAAACATACAATCGAAAAACGTCGATCTGGCAAGTAATGCCGCTGTTCTCTCGGAAAAAAGGGACAACAGGTGAGATCAGGTCAAAACCAGTATCAAAAACACTTTTAATGAAAATTACGGAAGTTTCTGAAACAAGCAAACATACCCAGGAAAACACACCTAATTATTTTAAGAATAATCTTTATGTGACATTGAGTTCTTCCTTTACAAAAACAAATTAAGTCGTCAATGTCATCGCTCAACCTCGAGATTGGTTTAATGTTTAATACCCTATTTTATTTCCTTAGATGGGAGGACAAATTCGTCGTTGTCACCTGCTAGAAAACATCCGCTTACAAGCAATGGGAGTGCCGATCATTTCATCGTACAACGTTCTAATGAAAGACGACAGGAAACGAGTCTTAACGATGACGGTATAATTTTATATTTCAATCACTCTAAATTAAGTCTAATCGAATTTCATGTTTCAGAATCGTCTTTCCTCTATGTAACTCCGCTCTGTACTAAATCACGTTTATCGCCGTCTTTCGACGATTTGTTACATGACAACGTTGCGTTAGGATTTTTTCTTCAGTATTTAAGTAATCGTGAAGCGTCTAGTTTTTTGAAATTTTGGCTCGATGCGAATAGTTTTTACGCGTCGGGTTTAACGAGACTTCAAACCTGTGATAATGGTCTAAAAGAAAATGGGACTAAAAATGAAAATAAAACAGACAAAGCTTTGGATTGTGCTGCTGGCGACACACATGTTACAAACGTCCATGATGAGGGGAATTCAAAAAATGTCGACAAACATTCTTATAAACAGGAATCAGGTGATGGACCAACAGTTGGTGAAGTTAGGAATAATGAGCAAAGGATTAGGGAAAGTGAAACTCTTAATAAATTAGGTTTTAAAACACATGTGAGAAGTGAATCTAGGGATAGTACAACGGAAACGCCAACCATTTCGGAGAAATTAAGGAAAAGTGAGAACTTGAATTTCAATTGTAGTTTAGTTATGTAATTGTTTTTTTTTTAGGTGTTAGTGATGACGCTGTTAAAATATTTACGAAGTATGTCGCTAAAGATGCTTCCCATCCTATAGGCGTATGTGATACAATGAGAGATGATATAACAGGTTTGTTTAATATTGACTTTTTGAATCTTTAAATTAACATTTTTTTTAAATTTTGTAGCGAGAATTTGTCGAGAAGATGGACAAGTGGATTTGCAATGTTTTGTTGATGCCCAAAAGTTTGTTTGTGAAATTTTGCAAAGAGAGTTAGTTTTAATTTTTTTTAATATTTTGTACCAAGAATTAAAATAATCTGAGTGATCTCTATCATTTACAGTTATTTTCATGACTATCTGATAAGTCATTTTCATTGTAAATATCAAATTGATGTCCTAACTAGTGGTAAGGTTTTTCTAGAAGATATATTGTACAACGAAAGTGCGCTCTCTTTTTTTACCGAGGTAAAATAAATCAGTTGAGTTGATTGTAAATATATCATTTGTATTTTAGTTCCTAGAACAGGAGGGAAAGAGATCTTTGTTAGAGTTTTTTTTAGCTGCCGATAATTTTCGGCAGCTTTTGGCTTCTAAGATGGAAAAATATGATATTACTGAAGCGCAAGATGATGCAATGATCTTATATGATAAGTAAGACAATAAATTAATCGGTAAAAAAAATTTCTGAAATTGTTTTTTAATGAAATACTTTTTTGTTAGATATTTCTCTCTGCAAGCGACTTGTCCCCTAGGTTTTAGTGACTCTGTGAGGTTTGAAGTCGAGCAAAATATTTGTAGGGAAGAAGGACCGTTACCAGATTGTTTTGAAAAACCAGTTAAAATGGTGTTTTATCACTTACAAAGGGTAATGTCCATTTAATTTTTAATTGATTTCAAGTTTTATATTTAATTTCTTTATTTCGCAGAATTATTTAAAGTCGTTCTTGAGTAGCCAGATTTATTTTACATATTTATCTGATTTATTAAGTTCAGCAAGGACCAAGGTTGAACTGTTTCCTGTAAAGAAGCGTTCCAGTGCGTAAATTTAGCAATACTTGTTAACATGTGTTTGCTTATAAGTTTTCTTAAAGCGAGTGAAACGAGTAGTGAAGCCAGTTATCAATCCACCTCCACACAAAACACGCTTTTAGCCATGGAAACATCTCAGGGTGCCATTTCAAATACGAAGAAATTGTTTAATAAAGTAGATGATAATATTAGTATTGATTCTGCTGTGTTCCATCCTGATGCTCTATGGAAAAGAAACATGGCTGGGTAAATTTGGAGCAGTTTTTGTTTTAATTTGTTGTTAATATTTGTACATTATTTAGGAAATTAAGTTTTGGACGTGTAAATGATTTAGGGCAATTTATTCCTGAAGTAGAACCTGAACCTGACAAGAATAAATTTGGTAAATTCGTTTAGAAAAAAAATATTGCGTTAATGAAATATATTTTTATACATGTATAGAGTCAGTCATATCAAAGGCAATGCGTAAATTAGTGAACCGTGATGAAGATAAGGCTAAAGAAGAAATGGCATGGCAAGTTGCACAGATGATAGTCCGAGAAGTAACTGATGTTACTTCGAGACAAACTGATACAAAGGACGCACAGTAATATTACTATAAAGAGGGAAAAGAGCAATAAATTAGCATGATTAATTTTTCTGTTTTATTTTACTTTTGTGTTTTTTTTATTTTTGTTTGTAATTTTTAATTAACTGGTCACATAAATTGCCCGTCTTTATTTTTAAAAACTAACTAAATAAATAATTATCATTAATTATCAAATGGTGGAACTAGGTGAACTAAACATGTTCTGTCATTGTAAATAAGAGTAAAGATTGATTAATTATTATAATAGAAAATTACCAGTGTTTTAACTGGTAGAGATCTGTCTTGTGCATTTTTTTATTATAGTCAATTGTTAAATAAAATGGTGGTTAAATTAACACAAGTGTGCCAAGGTGAAAATAAAGATATTTTGGCTTGATAAGAGTATTTATTTTCCTAATAATTTATAAATTATATTAAAAATTGCATTCTACTTCAAGCAGTATGTTGCTGCCACCTGGTGAGAAAATTAAATGACAGCCTCGTTTGCAATTCCAGGCGCCATGTTGAATGAGGATAAGCAAAAGATAAGGTTTGTTTACGTTTATATATTGCACGAGTATCTCTCTTTTGTTTGAACCTTTATCACAATTTTTATAGAAGCAAGTAGTACAAAAATGTCAGCCGAATCTCCAAGGCGTATGTCGCGATGCGCTGGCCAAATTGTAAGACCGCAACCCGTTAAGTAAGTCGTCATCAATCAGCTGCTTGAATTGTTATATAAATAAACAATATTTATTCTCTCTGTATAGCGATAAATCTGTGATGGAAAGTGTAGTAGATTTTATACAAGATGTAGTACCGCAGGTATATAAATTTTGTGCACTTGCTACATTTAAGAGACCTTTTAAATTTTTGATTCATGATGTAGGCTTATAACGCGTCATCAAAGTCGGAAGAAAAAGACGTAATTTTATGGGTTAGGTTTGAGTTTGCTGATATAAACGGTAGTTTGATAATTCAACTCTGTTACACAAAAATTGTAACAATCGTTTTTGTCATTATAGATTTAAGTGCGTCAGCAGAAGGGACAATTCACAATGGAAATACTCCTCCCTTATTGTTAATACTAGGATATTCAAATGGAATTCAAGTCTGGACTGTCCCTGTAAGCAATTAAATATCTGATATTTAATATGATATGCGATAAAAAAATTTTGTATTTTTAAAAAAAGGCGAACGGAGAAGCCCAAGAAGTGCTTTCACTTCGAGAACGGTCAGTGAAAGCGTTCTGTATATTGCCAACACCTGAACCAGGTTTTAAAATATCTATTTTCGATTTTTTTATGAAAAAACCTAGCGGATGTTTCTTTTGTATTTCAGTTTTCCACACACAGGATGTTTATGTACAGAGGCGACCTCTAGTGGCGTATGCAGAAAATTCTAGGTAATTACCCAATTAAAAATGTATTACATTTCATTACATTTTCGCTTTTTAATTTAAGTTCTGGTGCTCAACCGAGTGGATCTGTGATTTTTACATCTATGAAAACCGGAGATCAAATTCATTCAATAAAATTTAAAAATCCTATATGCAATCTTATAGCTAATAAAAGGTTTATATAAACAATTCCAATAACTATCGGTCGCATACTAAACCTTACAAATATTTTTTTAGGGTTTTAGTAATATCGTTCCTAGAACGGATCGCCGTCTTCGACGCATGTGCATTTAAAGACAGGTTCACAATCACAAGTGAGTAAATACTAATTTAACCCATAATTTACTACAGTAAAAAAGAAATAAATAACCACTTTTGGGTTATAAAAAATTCACAAAATGGCTGTGGTAGCGGGAGACTGGTGCATTGCAAGGACGACTGAATGTGTGAAATGAAAAGTAAAAGACACGTATCGTGTTAATAAATACCTCCTTCCTGACGCGAAGGGAGATTTTTTTTTTCTGTCTTTTTTTTTCCCCTGCCCGTAATTGTGTTCTTCCCGTCATGATATTGTGAGGCATCTCACCTTGTAATTACCTATAATTTGTATTTTAAAAATGGATCCAGCAACATGAAGTGGAAAGGTGAGTCGCCTCGTCCGTAATGTGTGGCTGTCAAAAAAGTTGACGGCAGCCTCCCTCACCCCTTCCAACTCACCTTTTACTGCGAACGGGCTCCTTCCATCAGCCTCCGCCCACCACCCGTATCTCATTTTAATGCTACGTTGTTGTTGTCGGATTATAAATTAAAATGTTGGGAGAGGAAGTTTTTGAATATTTTTTTTAAAAATAATTTTGTATTTAAAATTTAAGGTTTTTTAATTTGAAAATTAATGCTGGAATTTTTTTTCGTTTAAAATTTTTGTTGTGAAACTGTGAAATTGTGCAAATATTATTATTTGGGTTTCTTATCAGATTAAAAAACGGATTAGGTGATAGGGGTGGTTTTTGGTGCGTGTTTTGAAATGGCGATAAGGTATCGAAAAATGTTGAAATTTTGGCAACGGTTCTTTTTTTGCTGCAAATTATAGTTGTTAAAGCAGAGAAAAATGGATTGTGGCGTCTCTCGACATTATTTCTCGTTTTTTAAAAAAAGCGTTTACATAGAATCAAACAAATTTCGGTAATTTCACGTAGATGTTAGTAATGAATAAAAAAAAAAAGTCGTGAGAAACATCCTTTTTACTATAATTACTATTATTTTTTTTTATTTGTAAAAATATTATTTCTAGAGTGAATTCATACAATAGAAAAATTGAAATTTATGGAAATCTTAAAGCTGTCGTAAATTAAACCTGCCAGTTTTTTTTTTTTATTATTAATCTGATTCAGATATTGAGTAGGTGCCATAAATTATAAAGAACGGAGATTTTTAGTGTGGATCTGATCAGGTTATTAGCCTCGAGTTTGTAGCCAGCCAACAGCCATCAAAGAATCAAAAATGCTGTTCTGTGAAAATTATACACCACAAGAAAGAAACAACTCGCGTCTGGTTTTTGACTTGACTGCGTAGTACAGAGATAAATCCCACCTTTTTAAAACCAGTGGTGGGAAAAGAAGCGATAAATTTGCTTCAAAATGAATTTATATTCTCTTCCTAGACACTTGGGCGCTGAACTTGAATTTAATAAACTGATAATTTTCTTTTATTTAAGAGAATATTCTATTTTCGGATACATCTTTTCATGTGTCTCGGCAACCGGTAAGGGGGGGAAGAGAGATGTGAAACGTGAAATTGTTGTCATCGTCCTTTTCTGTCATGTTGTATCATCCACTCATGCACAAATGAGTGTTTTCCCCCTTTAGCCAATGTCATTTCAGTGATGGCTGATGTTGCGCACACAAACACATTTTATTGATCAAAGAGGAATTCGCGCCTACGTTCATTACTTGAAAAACTTTCATCGATGTGTTTATGTTGTAATAAAAGGGACACCAAGGAATATTGAAAGAACATTCCTCGTCATGTCCCTAATGAAACATGGGCAATTTAAGCAATACGAGAAAAAGCACACAAAAAAATGTGTTTGTTCACTTAATTGCATTCTTTCCTCACTTTTTCTGGGATACCGGGAAATATTTTGTTTGCGTCAGTTTTTTTGTCATAAGTTAAATTCTTGTTTTTTTATTTTTTTATTTAGGTTGTTTTCCAAGTCCGGGTCCAAACCCAAACCCTGTAACTCTAGGCACGAGATGGTTGGCGTATGCGGATCGAAAAGTAATTTTATATATTATTCATTGTAATTTATTTACCCGAAAAAAAAAAATGTAATTCTTTCAGTTGGTGTCTGTGCACCAATCACGTGGAGGAATGGCTGGGGAAGGTATTCAGTCATATACAGCAACTGTCATTCACGCTGCAAAGGTTCGCTCTATAATTAATCCAATAACAAATTCCTTGAATTAATTTTTAAAAAAAATATTTTCTCACGTAGACATTCACCAAAGGGTTGACTATGTTCGGAGAAACAGTTGCTAGTAGTTTGTCCGGTGCCAAATCCCACTCATCTCAGACAAAAAAAGAAATCAGTACCGAATCCCCTCAAGCAGGAGTTGTCACCATCGTTGACATACAAAACGTCGGTGAAGGAGAGGTGAAGAGCGTATTAAAAATACTTATTGCATGTTGATAATTAAAAAAAGGAACGAAAAAAGCCTTGTCTCCAATTTCAGATGAACGTCCATGAAGACAGTATGGGTGAGGGAATTGTGGCTCATTTTGTAGCCCATCCTGAACCCATCACTGCCATGGCATTCGATCCAAGTGGCATGCTGTTATTAACAGCAGATAAAGCTGGACATCATTTTAATGTATTTCGTCTATTACCACATCCAATGAGCTCCCATCAAGGCGCCGTTCACCATCTGTACACTTTATATAGAGGAGATACAACAGCGAAAGTTCAAGATATAGCTTTCTCAATCGACAGTCGCTGGGTCGCAGTGAGCACTCTCAGGGGGACAACTCACCTATTCCCCATCACCCCGTACGGAGGTCCGATCAGTGTGCGCACGCATACTTCACCGAGAGTTGTCAATAAGCTGAGTCGTTTCCATAAGAGTGCGGGCCTCGAAGACATTCCTCCCACTTCAACGGGAAGGAATAGCCCAAGTTTATCTGGAAGTCCCAGCTCAACGGGGTACCAGGGTATCAAACACGACACCCATCCAACTACGTATCATAACAACCCCGTATGCAGTCGAATGGGGAATCCGCGATTACCTCCATATCCGCAACCAACTTATGTTTTACCCCTCGCTCAAATTCGTCAGCCTTTGACTTTCACTGCAATTGGATCAACTTTGAGTAAAAGTCCGCCGACGAAAGGACGGGGTAGCATTTCGAGTAACGGAAGTGAAAGTGTGAGAGTCGCCGCTCTCTTTGCACCGCCGCGTGCCTGGTTGGTCGGCAGTCCGAGCATCGGGAGGGAGAAAGGAGGTGATTTAGGTTGTTATTTTTTCTTTTATGATTTTCGGGATTAAATGGGATTTTTTTCTTCTTTGTTTTTAATTTTTTTCTTTGTAGATAAACGACCCGTAGACGCTTTATACATCATTGGATGTAATGGGAATCTAATTGAATATGTATTAGAACCCCGGTCTACTAATAGCGTGCAAAAAGTGAGTGACGATTCCCCTGTGGAGTTGGATGTTCAACCGCGTGCGCAGTGGAATTTGAGCAGGTATTGAAAAAAATTAAGCAGGAATAAAACCCCGGAAATAGTATATTTGCGGGGGGTTTTTTTTTGCTGTAACTTTGAGCCCTGTTTTCCGCATCCATCGCGATTGCACGTGAGCGAGTTTTGAGGGCGGAGTTGCCGTTACGAGAGTAGCGAGCGGCGCCTTTTGTGTCGTCTCGCAACAGATTTCCATCAAACTAAAGAGGTCCCAGGTAAAGAGAAGCGCTTTCTCCCTCCTGACCCTGAGAGGGTGTTATTTTCCTCACCTGCCCTGTCTAATTGGGAACCCATTCGTCAGCTACCCACTGGTCCAGAACGACCCCCAACTCACCCCTCTCGAACCCTGTAATTTTTGAAGGCGACCCCTTGAGTTGAGTGAATTGAAACAGATTCAAAGGAGGGAAAAGAGGGTTAAGCCACGTGATTAATTTCCCCGTTAAACCCCTCGATTGCGCTTCTCACCCCCTTCTTTTCACCTCTTTTTTTATCATTCACAGTGTTACACTTTTTATTCCATAAATTACCTCGGTTATTTGATCTTTGTGGGTACCAATGGATTAAAATGAGTCAGTCGAGGTGAAATTACAAATTGGTTTCCAATTTCAACCCCATTTTTTTTTTCTAATCGTGTTTGTTTATGTGCTGGTTTTATGGTCCGTTTTATTGCGTTCGCGTCCCATATTTCTTTTTTTTTTAATTTTCCTATTATTTATTCTATGTTTTTTTATTTTTATTTGGTTATGTTTTCACTTTGAAAAATGGTTGTTTATCACGTCGAGGTGTGCGAAGGGAATTTTTTTCTCTCTTTACTACAGAATCTTCTAATCTATAGTAATGTGTTTGTATTTGTTTTTTGTATTTTTTTTCTCTCTTTTATTCTCTGCACAATTAATTATCGCCCCTTAATCACCTGGACGCAGCTGTCAAGAGTTTCTCAGGTGAATTAGTAGCGTGGTGTGCATTGCACTGTGAAATCATAAAACGCCCTCGATCCGGAGCTGCAATAAATAAAATTGCATTTTACCACGAAATCCCAAATGAATTTTATAGTCATCACGTTACCCTCATTTTTTGAGGGGAATATTTTTATATGTATTTGAATGTGCATTATGTAAATAAAGATTTTTCTCTCTGGTTTCAGTAAATTGTCAGTTCTACCTGAAGTGAAGCCTCCATTGCCCAGCACGAATCCTCTGATGATTGCGCAAGAAATGATGACCAGTGTTCAAATTGATAAAGATCGAAGCACTCGTACAGGTAACACTTGAATTTAAAAAGATAGGAATATAACTGTTTTTGATATGAGGTTTCGTATGATGAAGTGGTAGTATTTTGTTTCGGGAGTATAAATCAACTTTGCATTATTAAAACGAGTGGCTGAGACTGACATAGTCGAAAAGGTCTTTAAAAATATATTGTCAAATTCTAGAAAAATTATTGAAAAATCTGAATAACACATCTAGAATCTCAGTAAAATCTCTAAATCTAGATAGAAAGACTCAAGTCTGTTAGAAGTTGGTTAACTTCCGGTTTGGTGAGAGAATTGTCTAAACCGGAAGTGCAAATACCAAACTCTACGTTATTTTTTTATTAGAAAATTGTAGAATTTAAATGCGATTACCAATTCGTTCCCGTTGTCTTGTCTCGTTGGCCTCGCCCCGGCCATTTACGCTCAGGTGACGGAGGAGGCCGTGACTCTGGCGGGTTCGAGTCGGTGTTCCGCCCCGAGGCGTGATGTGCGTGTGCTGCTTTGAGTCGGCCCTGACAGTAATGACTATTAATTCTCGCCCAATTAAAGTTCTCTGGTGTGTGGAATGAGAAGCAGAAGTTGATGCCAGTGTTTACACCCTGATGGTCGTTTCTGTGAAAGGGAAAATCCTGCCGGGTGTGAAGAGTAAGGTTTTGCCCCGCCCCCAAGACGCGCCTTGCATGACCCACGACTCAACTCACGCAATCCGATTGCAAATTCAACATTTCGGGTCGCTTAGATTAGAAAAGGGGGTTCATGAACTTGAGTTTTTTTTTTTCACCTTATTCGTACTTTTTGAGTGCCACTTGACGGGAAGTTTGCCGATTTATTAGACATCATGTTTACTGTAGCTCACTTAAACATTAATAGTTTATTTGTTGTTTTCATCAAGAAAGTAATATTTATTTTAATTTAATAACAAAGTGATTTTAGGGCTGAAGTAGGCGGTATTATTGATGATATATATATATTATACTTTCTTAATCGAAATTTCCGAGGGGGAAACAGATCAATTTCGATCTTTGAAGTGTGCACAAACTGGTATGAAGACAATTTTCAAGGCATAGAAACGTAATACTCTTTTAATTAAAATGATCAATTAATGTTGGAAATATAATATTTCGAAAATAAGTGGGCGAATGTTGGTTAAATGAAAAATGATGGGAGGTTTCGTGCACAGGTATAAAATTGAATATAGAAATACATTATAAAAAACACGAAAAGAAGACTTTTATTTCCCAATTAAAGAGTAATTAAAGTCCATAAATTTTGAACAGGACTCTGCACCTCTAGTTTAAAATTTAACACAATTTTACATGCATAGACTGAGGCGTGAAATGTAATGTCACGCAATTTCATTCACTGTGTAATCAGAAATGGTGAGCTTAAATTTATTACTTTTTTTAATAATAAGTTTCAAGATTACAATCAGCTAGTTTCCTGCACTAAAAAGATTCGCAAATAGTTTCTTATGACTTAATTTGACTTTTGGAGTTAGCTATGAATATAAAAATATTTCATAATCTCCTTCAAATAAAATTGATCAATCAAATTTTGATAATATTGATCAATTTTAAATCACTTTAAATCTGAAAATTTTCAACTTATGATCAATAAACGTTTAATACGATCATTTTACACAAAAAACAACATTATAACACATCCAGAAATAATTTTAACTATGAAATATTTTTAGCCTGAAAGAAGAAAAAAAAAATAGGAAAATTAAAAACTTGTGATCACGCATCATTTTTACCTGAAAACACATTCTAACACCCTTAATGGATTTTTAGCATGTGCGATTTGGCACAGCACACCATACAAATATAATGGCGTAAATTAATGTGATGGACGTGCATTTAAAGTCCAAGGTACCACTCGACGAAAAGGGCACACGTGTAATGAGAGAATTGCAACGAGGAGCGTGTAATTTATTTGCTGTTTTTAGTGCTTTTAACCCGGTTGATGATGATGTTTTTTCCTCTTTCGATTCCTTACCAACTCAAAAGAGGAAGGTGGGGTGAGAAGAGGTAGTTTTTAATCTGTGATTATAGTGTGATGCCGGGCGTTCCTCTTTCGTGCCCGTTGCGTTCGTTGGTCGGCAGTGGCGGCGTCTGTAACACAAGGCTCGATGTGTCAAGTAATTTGGGGTTCTCACCATCACCTGTCACTCTCAATGTCTCTATCAGAATCAATTAGACTTTGGCAAAACACCGACCTCCAACTACAAAACGTGTTGGGTGAAGCATTCTGGGAGATTTGCCCATTATTTTTTTTTTTATATATATATATAAATCTTTTATTTTTTTATTCGTATTATTGATGTTGTTTTGAGGTCGTTTTTAAACGGTGTTCAGGTGTGAAATTATCTTTTGCTTATAATGATAATTAAAGTGGCAGAGAAACTCGTAAATTGAAGGCTTGTTACTGATGACGTATCAAAGACGAGGTCACTCGTTTCTTTTTCCGTGGTTCGTTCTCTCTCTCTCACCTCTGAGGTGTTTTGATATTTTTTTTTTTGTGTTAAATAAATTTGTGCCTTTGAGGCCATATGTGCGTGTTGTTGCAACCACCCGCTGTCTTTTTAATGATGGTTTTTGATTCGTTGCAAGGCTGTTCTTAAAGAATCGAGCTTTGATATTAAATATGTGTGTGATTATAAGTTTTGAGATTTATTTCGAAAGGTGAAGAGGTAGTAAAATGGGACTGGGGGTGGGGTCATGATGGGGGAAGAAAGGTGAGGTTTTTTTTTTTTTTTTTACATAAATTTTTTTTTAGGCTATTTAGTTGAAGATTAGTGGTATGTCTTGGGGAAATGTTGTAGTTTATATTTTTGAATTGATTCTTTTCTTGTCAGGAATTTAGGACTACTCATATAAAGGTGTTGCTACAAATTTTCTGTTTATTTTGGTTTTCATTTTTGCAACGGCTATTTGCTTGCAGTAAAAAAAAATCAAAATAATAGTAATTAATTATACTGTAGTACTATACTTTGTGTGGTACCATATAAGATTACGGTTACATTAGCTGTTAAAAAAAAAAAAGTCGTTGTAGCTTTGTGGTTAAATTTTTTGCTCACATTTTGGGTTATGTCGACAACCAACTGTAATTCGTGTTTTACAATATACTCATGTGACCAAACAAATTTGTTCATGAATTGATGATTAAGTTTAAAGAATTTAAAGTTTAAAAAATTAAATTGACAAAAATGGACTTAGAAGTTTAGATCTTTTCATATAACTGAAATTGAAAAAAAGTCAGTTAGCAAAGCCATTTGAAAATATCTGGGCTCCCCCTCTCATCAATAACTTCCCTCAACTATGGTTTATTCAGTAAATTTTCTGGAAATTGGTTACTTGAGGTGAAATTGGATATTAGATTGGAATTATTATGAACTTGATTTTTAGTTGTTGGAGACATAAATTTTTTATTAAAAAACATGTTTTTAGATTATTTTTTTAGTATGAGTCAGTAAGTTATCGGTTACATGACATGTAACTACAATTTTTTTTTTTTAAATCTTCGTTTAAAGCGTTTGAAATGTTAAGTAATTATTTTCAAATTAAATCGTAATCGCCAAGTGTTTGAGAATTTCTTATTATTTTACCGCCTGGGGACATGTTTTGAATTTTAAAAAACAGAAAATTGTTTCTCTGAATAATTTTGCAGTAAAGAAAAATTATAATTGAATGAATATTTTTTACTATTCAACATTAATGAGTGACAATGTGTGAGTTGTGCACCTGTTTTCGTAAATAATCTCTTTGAGAAAGAACGGAAAAGTGTTAATTAATAGAAAAAGATAATTGAAACACCTGCTGAGGACTTGTGTAGAGATGAAAGGCACCGCTATCGCTTTTTTTATTTCTTCGCTTTCTGCTTTTATTTTATTTACAGTTTTTTTTTTATGTTTACGTGAACACAATATTTAACGTGAAGTTTGTAAAGATCTTATACAAAATAACTTTTTAATCGCTGCATGGTGCTGAACTCTAGCGTTAAATTAATGAACTTATCATTTTAATGAAGGTAGTAGTAAAAACCAACTGGAAAAATTCAATTAAAATGAATATTTTTAATGATCTTAATGAAACGTATTCACAAAACCAATTTTTATATTACTTTGTAATTTTTAAAAATTTAATGTGGGATTATAGCCGTGATTTATGCGCGATATTTAAAATAATTAATTATGTTTATAAAAATATTAACTAAAACTTGTCGTGATTGTCATTAAATTAATTGAATTTGATAAATGACGATAGAATTGAGTTATTATGAGCCTAGACAAGTATGAAAATATACGACGCCCCCTCGAGTCATGTTAATGAAATAATAAATGGAGACCATGGTCGGCCATATTTGCTCATCCTCTCCTCCTCCCACGTTAGCCAAAAGAGTAGAAGTTTATGTAAATGTTGAGGAAAAATAACCCCAAGGGGAATGGGTAAATTGAATGAGGCAAGCAAGCTTTTATTTATTGGCCACAGAGGGCGAAAAGGGCCCATCATTGCACCTGTCAGGTGAAAGGGAGGCGGATGTTTTATCCCGAGGATATTCAAATGCATATGGATGTTGAATTTTAAAGTGTTGTACACTTATTTTGGTTGAGCAACCTCATATGAGAGATAAAAAGTGTTATTAATATGGATTAAAATGTTGATTTGTGAGAATGTCTAATGAATGTTTTCAGGTGCGACTCGTTCGCGGCTCTATCGTGCCCCTGGCGGCCAACATTCAGGGGGTGGTGAAGCTGAAATGGAAGATGAAAGTTGGCTTTCTCAGGTTGGTAAAATAAAGTTAATGAAATTTCTTGTAATAAAGTTGCAGTCACTTGGAATAAAATATAATAAAATATTTAATGTTTATAGAGTGAGTAGAAATCGGATTAGAAATGAAATTCTAGCAAACAATTACAAGGAATTAGTTTTGCAGTTGTGATCATAAGTGCAATAAAAATTCCAGGCTACCACATAAAAATTTGTTGTTCACAGTTTAATTAGCAAAAAAAAGAAATAATTGGTCCTAAAATTGTGTTGTTTATGTAAACAGTAATTAAATTGGTCTGTTAGTTTTCTGAGTCTTAACCTAGCTTGCACCTAATAGAAATTTGAAAGCTACTGCAATCAATTTAAATGTCACAGTCATTAATTTTGCACTTCTTCCTTTTATTAAATATTCACGCTTTTAATTGTGCAAAATTATAGAAATTCATTTCTTGGCGTTAAGATACTTACGTAAAAATCCCCTTTTTCTTTCTGGAATAATAACTTTGTTAATTTATTTGCTATGAAATTTCAGGTCGAAATAATAACTCACGCAGGACCTCATCGCCGGCTATGGATGGGACCTCAATTCAGTTTCCAGACATTTCAACAACAAGCTAATACTACAATTGTATCATCATCCTCCAGTGCTCTTTTTTCTCAATCCTCAGAAACACCAGTTCCAGCAGCTATGGACATTTTCACTGAGGAACTCAACTGGGAAGGACTTGGGTAATTTTCAAACTCTTAGATCTTTTTATTTTCTTTTTGGAAAATATTTCCATCATATCAGTTTAGGGAAATTAATTTGTTAGAACTTGATGTTGTTTGAAAAGATTAGGTTCATTTTTTTTTATTTTTATTTTATGGTTCAGATTTTTGTTCCTTGTTTACTTTTTTATTTTTTTTTCTTACCTATTTTTCTTCCCTCTTAAGACATACTATGAATGGCTCTTGTGATAAGATACAATACATGACCCACACTAGGAAAAACATACTAGTAGGTGGACATGGAAAAAAGTATTTAACTGATAAAAAGAAATGAGCTTGATGTAGTTTTTTTTTCTTCCTGCTTTTTTTTTTTAGAAAGATTTTTCTTGAGATTTTTTAAATGATTGTGTTTTGGGTGAGGTAAAAATGGTGAAATTATTAGGGAAAAATGAGTGGAGTTTTATATCTATACACTATATTTATTTTTAAAATATATTTTAATATTTTTAATTGTAATTGATGTATAAAAAAGGAGAGAAAATGTAATAAAAAAGATCAACCAAAAGGATTTTTAAGTGTTAATTTTGAAAATTTATTATTTCGGTTGATCTCTGCTGCCGTCTGGTGTCGAGTCGTCGAACCTGATGAATTGGTTGTGACAAGATATCTCTCTTCTTGGATCTCTTTTCTTTCTATTAAATGAATGTGTTGACTAAAATGAGGGTAATGTCGAAATATTTAATACCGTGATGTGAGAATATGTTTTAATTTTTCTGTTTACAGGATCCATCCGACGCATCGGTCCAATCCCGTGGCGATGCCGGGCACGAGGCAATCAATTCCCCTTCTCATCGAAGCTGGTTCAGGTACGAAAAAAAAAATGAAAATTATTTTTTTGATGAGTAATATTGTAAACTGGTCAAATTCCCCTTTATACACTCATATGTTTATCCTTGGAAATCAACCTTAAAAGGTCGTAAAACGCAATGTTTGTGTGTGCATTGGCGCCATCCTCGTTAGGCTTAGTTTGGTTCATGAAAGGATTCGAACGTTGCGTAGCAATTTTTACCCTTTAGGTTCGCAAATAAAACTTTATTCTCGTGTTGACAGATTTATAAGTATGTTTGCGGAATGATAGAGATTAGAAATCGAAAATAATGTTTTTTAATGAACTACATTTAATCTTTTTTTTTTATTTTTTCGTCGACCTCCCAAATTTCGATCGACTTGGGTGGTTGGTAAATGAAAAGTAAAAAAATATTAAAAAAGAAGGGTCGGTTAAGAAAAAAAAAACAATAGCCAAGGAATTGTAGGGTGTGAGTGCGAGTGGAGTCCGGTCGACCCATTTCTAGATATTTGCTCAATCTCAAAAGTGAGGTTGCGGCCAATTACTCGCACACACCGCAGGGTAGAAAGCTTCCCATGGAAATCACCGTTTGAGAGATCGTTAAATAAGATAAGACGCTACAAAAAAGAGACTCATTCGTCTCAATCTGGTTGAAAGTTTGTGCAAACAGCCCCATCAAGCACGAGACTTGGCCGTGTCTCGAAATAAACCGCAGTTCTCAACGTTGTGGTTAAAAATCGTGAGGACGAATTGATTGAAAAAAAAAAAAATTCAAATTTTTTTATATAATTTAAATTAATAAATTTTTATTACATAAATATTTAAATTAAACGGAAGAAAACCAGTTATGCACCTTATTGACAGGTCATTTTTGCATCATTTAGATATTCATAATGAAAAAGTTGACCCAGGAGAAATTTATTTGACAAACATTAAACGTGTCAAAGACTACAAAATGGGTTGTCCCTCCAAAGAGCTAATTAATTTTGATAAGGTTAAACATGTTGACTTAATTATTACAAGTCAGAAAAAAAAATGTAAAGTGGACTTTTATTTAATTTTTAATATATCATGTTTTTATTATTACGATAAACGTCAAAATATTAATAAAACACAATTAATAATTTAACTAATTACACTTTACCTCATTAAACTTGACGAATAATTTAACAAATTCATAAAAAATATGTGTCTTACGTAATTTTCACGTGATTAATAATACGTAATTAACTGGTCAATACAAATCTCTCCTCATCATCACTCATAACAACAGATAATTAGCCGTTCTATCAAAAAAGGGAGAAAGCAAAGTAAAATTTATGTGTCTACAAATCGAAACACGGGTGACCGGTCTAGTTAAAGGTGTCCATGTTGGTGGTCAGAAGAGAATTATTAATCGGTAGGGGTTCTCATCATCCCCGTCGACGCCCCCATCCTCAATCTATGATGTTCCATCCCTTAGACCACCTGGCGTTCATCCATCAACCCACAAATCGGCAGGTGATTGGGTGGTCAGAGACGACACCGTCCGCGAGTTCATCCACGGACCACCCTTCGAGACGCCGCCGGAGAAAAAGAGACGAGAAGGGGGGAGAGAGATAAGAGCCAACTCATATTTATGCACGAGAAGAATCCTTTCTTTTATATTTTTTCCTTTTCATATTTTTTTATTCCCCCGTTTTGGTTGGTGTTAAGGAGGCGGCCATGTCATGATTAATGACACTCTGCCTTGATGGTTTGCCTTCTTTGCAAACACCGCCCAATTTTTTTTTTTTTTTTTATACTTCTCTTTTATTCAATTTTTATTCGGTTTTTATAAAGGAGGAGGTTGTTTTAACTGGGAGTGTTTTTATTAAGGGTGAATTTAAATGTTAGAAGTGATTGGTGAAATTGAATTTGGGTTTCAAGAGGAAATGTTGTTGGAGATTCTTTTTCCTAGCGAATGACTCGCCTCTGTTTGCAGAGTCGGTTCCCGTTTGTGACCCCTCCTTATTACATCCCTACACCCTCCCATACTTCTTGAGACGAGTCTGTGTGTGTTGAAGATGTTTCTTTTTCTTCGTGGACCCCTTATATTAACGAATGGACACATATGGACCCAATAAATAATTATCCAGTCGGATGACTAACAGGCGTGGATAATTTTCTTGGGCGCCATGTGGGGGCCTCGACTTGTTTTCGAATCAAAATCCAAATGAGGACACGTTTTAAAAAAAAAAAAAAAATTTGTGACGAATTTATTTTAGGTTATAGAGTTAAACTTATTTTACAATATGAAAATTTTATAATTGTTTGACTTTATAATAGGAATTTTGAATTTATTTTTATTAACTTTAATGGGATGCGCAGTAAACAAATCTTTAGTCTTAACATAATAAAAGATCGTAGGTTTCCGCAAAATCGCCATTATGAAATAAAACCGATCGGATTTGTAGTTACTTAGACAAGAAGAAAATTAGGCTTAAAGTCGACAGTGACAGTCATACGAAACGATTTAAGACAAAAATGATATCAAACTTAACTAAAACACTAAACTACACACTTCAACAAGCAAAACACTACAAATACGAACAAAACCACATCAACAAATGTATAACTTGATCACCACACAAATATAATCGCAATTATAATTATAACAAAACCACGCCAAGGAGCAAATTTTAAGTCATTATAAAATGTGAATTAGAAATATAACTTTACACCAACGCAGTAATTGATAATGGGTTTTAACAGGTTTAGCTTTGAAGTTGTTTTGAGTGGATATTTTCGCGTTGTAAAAATAGAATTTTGGGAAATAGACATTTTTGCTCAACTATGTATTAAGTCATAATTCACTAAGGGGAGGGATAAATGGGGGGAAAAAAACCATCCCTCCAATCCATAATTCAAATAATTCGAATTAGTTCCATGAATGGTTCGCATATTCAGTTTCGCCCTATGTTGAAACTCGGATTAAGCTTTTTTTTTTTATTATGTTCAATCTTAAAACGTTTTGACACGCGATTTGACATCATTTCATTGTAATATAATCCTGTATTGATCCAGATTTTTAGACGAACACTATAAAGAAAACTCGTTCTTAAAACAAGCTTAAAGAATATTTAAATTCTTATTCCATTAAAAAAAAAAATTCATTTGATTAATGCAGTTATCACCTGGTCAAGGTTTTTGTTAACACAGGAGTAGCAGTTTGAGGCATGTTGTTGATTACCTTGGCTCTGGTCATCAAAAATAATCCCCTAGAAAAAAAAAAAATATGAAAAATTAATTTCCGAAAATAAAAAATGTAAACTCCCCCAAGAAATGTCAGTGTAAATATTTATATATGTAAGAAGTAGAAGTGACGGTGTATGGGGTGTTTGTAGAGAGATATCCGTACCCAAAACCTGGAACCTGAAACTGCTTGAACTTAAGGTCAGGCAGGTGATTTTCAAATTAACTCTACGCCAGACTACCTGACTCCTGAGACGCCACAACATCTCCCCCAACGTCGCAAAACTTTTCTAACTTTTATTACCCCCAGTAGAAAAAAAAAACACCCTCAAGGGTGGACAAATTCGGGGTCTAAGTTTGATAGAAACCAAAGCATAGTGCAAACTCATGTTACAAGATGGACACACAAAGTTCTTCTCTGGGGGCCTTTCTCTTTTGTATCTCAATCCCCCCCCTTCTAACTCTATACAGTAGTGACCTTATCCCTAAGTGATATTAAAAGGGGGATGGGGGTAAAAATATCTAATGATTTTTACTAAGCTTAAATTGATGGAAAAGTTGAGGGGCGGGTTTGGTTTATTTTGGCGAGGATTTGATGATGAGCTCGTGCTCTGTGGGGTGTCTCTCGTTAGGCGGCGCCTGGATAATGTTGTCAGCCAGGAAGGGAGAAGGGGAGGTTGAAGAAGGCGGCTAAGAGGCTCTTGTACCTGTACAAGTCTCTCTCTCTCTTCTCCCTCGTGACTATGATCTGTGTTGTTGTCTCGAATTCCGATGGCAGATTTGAAATTGATAAATTTGAGAGCCGGGAAAAAAATGACCGCTAGGGGACGGGGGTGGATAAATAGATTTTTAGAGGAGTTGATTTTAGTGGGATGCGTGTCCATCTTGTCTCCTTTTTGTGACAGGCGATGCACGAACACTAATTAAGGCGCTGAGTGACACGGGGGGGGAGGGGATCACGCGACTTCAAAGCGAGGTGCCGCCTCTGCTACCTCCTCAAGGATGGCGCCAAGCCACACCTGATTGCGTTCACTAGACCCCTCCTCGCCGCCCAGATCATGATCAGGTTTCAGAGGGTCATGCAAATAGAAAAAAAAAAACGTTTTTCTTCCGTCTTTCATTCTCATTTCCCCCCCCCCCTCCCTCAAACGTTTTATTTTGAGATTTATTACCCCCCTTTTGATATTCACCTGAGTGATGAAGTACACCTGTATTGGGGAAAGGGGGCGCCGTGAAATGGATGTTTGTATGGTTATTAAAAGTGATTGATGGGGGTCCGTGAAGGGTTAGAGAAAGGGTTTGATGGGGGTAAATGATTTCTAATTGGGTGTTTTTGTGCATCAGCAGGCAGTTTTGAACAATCTCCCGGTTTGCTCGAAGTGTGTGGTCACTGGCCGGACAACGCGGGTAGCAGTGCGGGATCCGGGGGCAGCGGACGACCGTGTGAACAGCTGGAGGAACAACTGAGGGAGAATTTGGCTGACGCTATGATGGAGTCGCCCGTTAAAGAAAGACGTGGATCTTCCGGCGAACAGAGGTGCAGCACTTCAGGTACGTTTTTACAGTTGAGGGGGTGTTTAACACTTCCCTACCCCTGGCCTCATGGGGGGTTTAAAATTAAAACCCGTAGTTCCAGCTCGTTTGGTGAGTGGAAAGGGTTGAGGTTGTAGAATTGGCTAATTATTTGTGGCGCCAAATCACTTAAGTGTGTTTGGGAGACACATTCCTTTGGTGTCATTTGCCAGATAAAATTGTCGACCAAGTTGTCTCACAAGTTTGAGATTTTTTTTTTTTTTTAACTTCCAAAAAAAAAAAAAAAATTGAACAAAGGAGTCATCAGAGTTATGTGGAGGGCGATGTTTTAAGATTAAATTCTTTTCGTGTGGAATTAAATCGATGCAACGATGCGTGACGACGTTGTGTGTAGTCGCACGTGCTGATGGACCTTGACTGGACTTTTACTTTATCCCCCACCTTCTCCCTAGAATTGACTTTTTTTTTTTTTGATTGAAGGGCAGAAAGAGCCATGTGTTTTACAGGGTACCTTTTTAAGTTGTCAAGTGGATTGTGGGTATTGGGTATCCACATGTTGTGTGTATTGGTCTTGAAAGGATTGTGTGTCTCGCCTTTAAAAGCGCCGCCTCTTGGATGCGGAACGCCAGAGGAACGCCGAGCGGGTCAGTTTTGTGGATGTTGAAGAAGCCTCTTGTCCTGTTGGTGAGAGGTGGGGCGAGTTGGATTGGGTTTCGGGTTGTTGCTTACACCTGTTAAAGGAATTTTGGAAATTTTTTAAGGGGGGAGTGTGGAATTGGATTTTTAGAATTTTGAGTGTTTTTTTTTTTTTTTTATTTTTCTGTCTATGTAATTGTCAACTGCTGAAAAGTATTGATTTAAATAGAAATGAAGTGAAGGGGAGTTTAATGGAAGAGCCTCTTGCGTTCCCAGATGTTGTCATTCCCATCCGCGTTCATTCTGCGGTGTTTTAAGCCTCCCTCCCTCCTTCCCTCTTGTCTCTTCTTTCTCCCGTCATTTACTACGGAAGCTCGACCGGACTGGTGACACTATAAAAAGACAAACAGAAATTCTTAGGGGGCGCTTTTGCTCGCTTGTCAGCCTCGTTTTTGTTTTCTTGTTGCTTCTTTCGATTTCCCATTTTGTTCTTTTTTTTTTTTTTTTTTTTTTTTGAGTTGTGAAAGCAAAGTTGAAAAGAGTAAATTAGTGTTAACTTTTACCGCCAGATGTAAGAATTGATGGCAAAATGATGAAAAAATGTAAATGAAGTTTTCTTTGTCGGCTTGAATCAATAGAAGTGTCTTATTTATTACCTTCCATCCACCATAACCTGTTTTCTTATAACTTAAGTCATATTTTTTTAACCCCTGGGTTTGTTTTCTAAATTGTAGGGGTTGGGCACCATATTGGGTTGAGTATTAGCGTGGTTTACACACGCCCTGAAAACCGCGCAAAGGGACTCGTCCCAGGGGATACGAGGAAAAAAATTCAAAAATTCCAAAAGGTAAAATTTCAATTAAACAACAAAAGAGTGGAGAAAATGCCTTTTTTTTTTATTCAAGCAAACAATTGAGACATTATAGAATTTATCCGCAATTACAAGTTGTGTGTTCGTGTTCCCAGACCTTGTATTTTTCACTAGTGATAATTTGCCAGTTCTCTATTCCCCTCTTTCTTTCTTTGTTGATGTCTCTATTTAAACATTTTTTTTTCCCTCTAATGTGTGGGTGGGTTATATTCATTTTTTTCTATCTCCTTTGCAAAACCCTATACAATACGTAATCAGTAATTATCGTGTACGTTTTTGACATCTCCATTGTGCATTTCTCCAATTTGCATACCACGTGACTCACTACCCTTGTTACTCTCCAGCCTCTTCACCAGGTGTCCGTCTCCGAGGTAAAATTTTAGATTTTAATGAATGGAAATAAATCGATTACAGGAATTCGAGTTAGTAGTTTTTTATATGTACAATAACAGAGAGAAAATAGTAGTTAAGGGTTCAACAAATAGAAATAGAAAGTCAGTTACAGGATTGTTTGAGAAATTAGAAAAATTTTGGTGTTTGACAGCAGTAATTTGTTTGATGATTTTCTGCTAGATAAAAGAATGTCTAAAAACAACAGTCACATTAGTTGATCACTTTAAGTTACAAATTGGAGTTGTAACATAAAAATACTTCTAAACAAATTTTGTCGCATGACAAAATATTTTTAAAGCAAAATAAACACGGCAACTGAAAGATTTGCAAAGTTATGTCAATTTTATTATAACGGAAAGTAAAATTGCACATTTAAAATGCAAAAATCATAGTTCAACTTCAAATACACAGCTGTTCATTAGCAATACAATGTAAAATTCTTAAAACAAAGAAGAAGAATTGCAAAGGGTCATAACCAAAAATTATCTCCCACGACCGATCAAAACGATATAGAGAAAGACTCGTGTTTCAACAGTACAACGACTACAATGGTATTTCGGTTGATAGGTAAATCGATACGAGCATTCTTCTCAGGTGAATGATAGCTGCACCCTTATCGCGTCCCCGAGTCGTTTTTCCCCTCCTGCGCGATTCCTCTTCATCATAAGCAGGTTGTTAAAGTGAGCAGGACGAATCAAGTGACTCTTTGTTCTTTTTTCTCATCTTCTCCAATCTCCTCCTTAACGATCGATTTTTTTTTCATCACCCCCTCCCCACTGTCACCACCACTCTTTTATCTACAATATTTTTTTTTTTCCACATCTCCTTATTAAGCAGTCATAAACAAGATGGCAACCCGATGGAATGCTCCTGCATATTTATCGTATCATTGGCTTCCCAAAACCGGGTACCGCACTGATTCTTATCTATTGTTTCCTGCACGGCCAATGTCATCCCACATTTTTCTCGCATTGTATCACGTTTAATGTATTCCATTTTGCGCATGCCCAATTGCTCTTCTCCCTCGATTCTGCCCCTCGCCCGCCCGTCCCTATGTCCACGGCCGTAAATCAGCCGGCGTCTGTGTCCCACCCCCGCGTGAGTCAGGAGACGCGGGTCCCTTAGTCTGGTGGCAACATCAATTAGAGTTTCGTGGACCTTCGTTTGCCCTCTACGGCCGGATGCAACTGGATCGCGTATTTCTCACGTTTGTTTTTGTAGGGGAAATTTTTTTTTCTTCCTTCCTTTTATATAATTTTTATTTTTTTCCTTCTCATATTTCCCCCCTATTGATCCCATATTTTTGAGATTCTTGTGTGACGTTGCAGAAAAGTATGAATTGCTGGAAAAATGAAAGGCTTCTTTGAATGAATGTCTTTTTTCCTAGAAGTGCTTTGCATGTGCAAGAGGTGGAAATAAATATATATAAAAAAAAATATGTGGGTTAAATGGAGTCCAGAAGCAGAAACGCGAGTTTGAGCAGTCACGCAACCGATTCCTCCTTCCCCCCCCCCCTCTTTATCCCTAATCCTCCCCCTCTTCGTGACGAGGATGGATGTGTGTGGGTGGAAAGAGGGATTTAGAAGAAACGCTGTTGCGGTCACTCTTGTGGTCAGTGACAGAGTCGGGAAACGGAGCCATCAGTTTTGGGTGGTGGGATCTTCATCCGCGCCTAGTGCGCATGCGTGGGTCCTCTCTCTCTCTCTCGGAATTTTCTTATGGGACATAAAGAATAATCATAAAAAAATGGGTAATGTAAAGGTGAAATACGAGGGACGAGTTGGTCACTCACATCACTTGACTTGCAATTTACTTGCATGAGGGAATCGAAATGTTCAAGAGTATGGAAAATAAAGGCGCACAAGAGATATTTTCAGGGATTGATGAATGGGAGAGGGGTTTTGTATATATAGAGGGGGCGACGAATGTCTTGGTGATGGGCATTGGTAGTCCATCTCTCTTCCCCTCTCTCCCTTTTTCCTCTTTGATGGGTGTGCGTTGCCATTTGATTGACACCCCTACCCACCCGTTGCCCTATTGCTACCCGCCCCCACAATGCATCGGTGCTCAGACATGGCATGGGGTTCCGCCAATAACACATCCCTCACTCTCCCCCTCATTTTGCACTTGTCTGAGGTTGCAAGAAATTTGTACAAATTCCTCTCCTCGCTCTGTATGTAAATTTTTGAGGGGAACCCGTGGGCGTTTGCTACATTTGAATTTTATTGGCGTGCGTCCACCTGGGGTCTTTAAGAGCTGGTGTCCTCTTACTCGTCCATTAAAAAGTGGCCCTTGGTTTAGGAGTTTTCATAGGGGTTTATTGTGTGCGTGTGTGTTCTCTTAATGTATTTTGCGCAGTGCGTTGGGTAGGGAGGTTAATTTGTCGTGCGTCCCGAGTTGGTGGATGAGGTCATCCTCCTTCTCCATGTTCGCACCCTTTTCTTTGTGATTGAGGCGCGTGTTTTATGCAAATTAGTGGCTCGCTCTTATTGAAATACCCTTTCCCTTCGCCACATTCATTCGGGGCAAATTTCTTTTGAGTGATAGGAGGGTGTTGGGCGTGGTTGCGGGGGAGGAACGCGGCATTGATTGATGACTCTTGAGCTCTGTCTTGGGATGGTAATTTGCACTTTTTCACTCAAAAAGTTTTTTTTATTTCTTTCTTTTTTCTGAAAAAAAAATTTTTTTTTTTTTTTAAATTTAAATATTTGAAATAGATTCACTTTGAAGTATTTTTTTGTTTGACATAAGTATAAACTTTGGTTTCAAAGCGGGGAATGTTTTATTTAAATACGTTGAGATTACCCAAACATTCACTTTGAATTTGATTTATAGACTTTCTGAGTACTCACATAAAATAAACTGTCAGAAATTACTTTACTTTACTAATTCATCCTAAAGTTGAAGTTACAAAACGTTTGTCCCAAATATTTGTAAAAGTGTCATGTATCAATTGTCACGTTCGCAGAGTATCCTTTTATGTATACACCAAAATATCTTACGAGTAAGTTTGTCGCATTCAACTATAAGTTTAGCACTTTACCAATATATCATTGCACTTTCATCCAAAATATAAACCAATACTTTGAATTTAGAATACGCCATCTATAAAATATTTTTGTTGTAAGCCTGAGAGAAGACTAATGTCGTCAGCAGCTACTGAGGCTGTACACGCGACGGAACACATACAAAAAGACAGACTGCAAATAACATTTCGATAAAAAACAGAAGCACTATAGAACTTAAGTCAATACAGTAAATACATTGAAACCTTTACTTCATGAAAGAATGAAGTTATTGGACCACTTTTTTTTTTTTACTTTTTCATAAAAAACATTTCCGAGTTTTAACCGGTTTTTCACGTTCCCGCAAATTTGGCTTTCCTTAATCCGACTTAATCTAACATAATCATTTCGACATCTAAAATAACACGGTAAAGAACGGAAGGAATTTATTTTAATGTTCACCAAGGGAGAAACAAAATGTCATTTTTTTTTTTAAAATGTAAGAAAATTCCTAAGGGCGAGGGGTTAGTTAGAGGCGTTTCCTCCCTCCTCCGAACGTCTTTGTCGGCGTGTAGCGTCCTGCGTCCAATTACCATGAGTTGCTGTAAATGTTCCGTGTCTCGAACTCTGTCATCGGCCCTTCGTCAACACGTCCACGGTTGAGCTACGCCACCAGCCACATGTGAGTTTTGTCCTCAAAAATGGCCGCTCAATCCCAGGAACAATTTTCCTCCTTTTTTCTATTTATTCAGGTTGGGTGGGTGGTTGATAATACAATAATTGGCAGTTGCGTGGGAGGAGGAGGCCGGGACACGGCTGGACGCTGGACCTGATTGCCGTTGCTCTTTTGTATGACAGGTTGACGTTGGCCAAATATCCTCGTTTGTTGTGCCTAGTTTCCTGGTCCGAAGCCTGAAAGAAAAGTCTATTTTGTTTGTATCTTAGTTGATTAGTAGGCAGAGGCCAACTTCCGGGTCAATTGAGCTCAGCCAGGCGTGCGCGTGCGCGATTATTATTAGTTTGAAGGCTTCCTGTAATCACGTGGGAGAGAGAAAATATAGGTAGCAGGGGGTTAAATAATAATAAAAAAAAAGAATTTTTTTCGTTTTTGAGGAAGGAAAAAGGTATAAGAAGTGAACGTCATCCATCTGGTGGTGGATTGACTCCTCCTACTCCGTTTTAGCCTTGTTTGGAGTTTTCTCCAGGTAGGTAGGACGCATCATTAGTCGATCTCACGCTATACCTGTGTCGGGATCTGTTAAAACACGGACGCCAGCAGCTTGTTAACAGCAGACGGGAACTTTTAATAAAAAAAAAAAAAAAATTTTTTTTTTCTTCATTGAAGGGAGGGTCAGGATTTTACGGGCCCTGGTTGAGGTATGTGTCTAAATATTCACGGTTTTAGTTCGTGATGTGAATTTTTTTCCTTTTATCTTTGTGCGATCACGGAGAAGATTAATGTCGCGTCTCTAAGTTGCGTCGTGCTCAGCATTTTGTGCGACATTTTTCACACGCACCCCTCTCCATGTTGATATATTTTTTTTTTTTTTAATACTGGATTTTTTTATTTGTTTATTATCTCCTTGGACATGCAACTAGTGTTTAGTGGTGAACTTGAGAGAGGGAGAGTAAAAAATAATCTTGTTTGAGTTCTATCAAGTTTTATTTCTTGTTTGTTTATTGTTCCTTCGAGTCATAAAGCAATTGAATCTTAGAAAAGAAAAAAAAATGACGTCATTTCAAAGTTGGGGACGCCAACTTTTTTTTCCTTCTTCTTTTAACATCCTCCCCTAACCCTATTTATATATCAATTTTTTAATTCTTAGAGAGGTTGCAAGTTCGTAGAAATCCTCTATTGGCGTCCCTGCATGTCCACTTGTCCTGGGATCCGTCAAAAGAAGGGACAGACGCACAATAGAATTGAAGAGGGAGATGCAATTTAATTGGTTTGTGACAAAAGATACTCGACCGATCCATTTATTTGTGTGATTTTTTCCTTTAAAAATCCGGTGACAGTTGGCGTTTCATAAGATGACAACTTCCATTCTTCTTTCTATACCCCTCAATTTCTTTTTATATATTTTTTTTTCTTTTTCAAATTCCTGGAACGAAAAAATAAAGACATTTTATGATTTGATGAAAATGCAATTCTTAAGGGTTAAAAATCAATAAACACAACATTAAAGAGACACTAATAATTCCCCTGTTTGAATTCCAGAATTCCAAGGCAGCATGGAAGAATTGAGTTCCTCAAGTTCTCATTCGGGGTCCGTGGGTCAAGCGTTTGATGCCCGTGCGTCCCCGCCTCATAGTATGGAACACGTGTTGGTCTTTCCCGCAGACAATGGGTCTCCAAGTTCATCTTAATGTAATAAATAAGGTAAGTTTTTGTGTGTTTTTATATTTCATTTCCTTCATCTTTTCTTTTGATGTTATCCGTCTGACCGCCTGCGTCTCCTTTATCTGTAACTGTGTCTCCTTTTTCCGCACGACGATGATGATTCGATTAAGGAGCCTTGAGGAAGGCGAGTGTCAACAAAGAGTGAGTTGATGCTTTTGGCTCTGCGTTGCAAATCCTTTGAGTCCCTTGCTTGTTTACCTGGGTCTATTAATAAGATTTGCTCCTTGTTTTGGGGTGATGGAAGTTTGCACCCATTTTTGAGGTGGTTTTAGTTGTCTTTTGCATTGCGGTTTTCGCTTTTGATGTGTCCCCCTCCTTTTTTTTTTTTGTAAGGAAACTCGAGGTGTTGGGTTTCTGTTTCTTTGCATCACACCCTGTAAGCTTTGAATCCTTTGAATACACGGCTCTTGAACTTTGATTTTCTTAGAAAGTGTGTTTTGTGAAATTTGTGTTTTAAATAGAATTTTGCGATAAAGAAGTTTTAAGTATATTTTCGGACGCTTTTTGAAGTTGGGAAAATATCACGTCATCTGAGTAAATAAATTTGTTTCGAAGAATGCAACGAGAGATGTAAAATTGGTTATTTTCATTAATAAAATATTTTGTTAAAATAGAATTTTGAAGTTTTAATTTCGTATGTTTTAAATGTTGAGTTTATTATTTGAATTAAAACTCAATTTTCGAAGATGTGCAAGTATTTTATTATAATTTAATTAAAAGAAGCGGAAGAAATTTATGTAGCGAGCAAAAGTAATTTTCTCCCAACAGAGAAAAACGTTTGCATGAAAACGCATTTTGTCACACAGATTTCCTACGTACACCCCTTTTTTATTATTCCACTTGACGGAAATCTACAAATTTAATTACATTTGATGATTAAATTTGTAATTTTTTTATATTCCCAATTAGGACCCCTACCGGAAACACACAGTGAGAGAGAAGGACGGAATGGAAGGATTCCACTTAACCATCTCCGAGGAGGAAACTGCGAGTTAATTTTTACGTAATGACGGCTGATTAAGTTGGACTTGATGACACTTTGATGATGGTGTTTTTCGTTAATATTTTTCTCCTTCCTTTTTTTATTCGCCTCCAATTATCATTTTGTGTGTAATTTTTTTTTAGTATAATTTTTTTTTTATTATAATAATTATCAAGTAAAGAGAAAAATGACGTTGTTGAAAACCAATGTTTTGCAATTGATTGACAAATATGCGCAACGGTCACTGGGGAATCGTAGAACCAGTGTCCAGGTGGCGGATTGCATGCAGTGGACAAGAGGGATGAGTAAAAATTGTTGCGTCTGATGTTGTACAGATGAGTCGTAACATGGGTGGCAGGAATCGAATTTTTATCAGCGAGCCTTGTCTTAATGAATCCCTTTATCTTCATTGTTCTTGACTTTCCCATCCGATTCCCTGTGGTGGAGGGGTAATACCGCGTCTGTCGTCGTCGCTTTTTATCACTCGATTTGGGGCATTTGGTGGCCAATCCTTTGATTTCCTGCGCCACGTTACTTGACAAATGTGTAACGTTTGTCGTTGTAATAAGGCTGTTTCCGTTTCCCCTTTTTCGTTACAATAGGACGCGTGCTGCGTTTCATTGTATTGGTTTCGCACGTGGCGTTTTGTCGTGACAGATCCTTTTGACGCTGTAAAGTGGTGGCTCTCGTGTTCTTTGTTCACTTCAACAACCCCCTTCTCCATACCCCTACTTTCTCACTAAAGAGGGAGAAAACGAAAGGGATATTTATTGCCACCTTTCAACCTCTTTGGTACTGCGTTTACTTGGACGAAATTGCGGCAAATGTAAACACTTATGATTTACTTATTTCACTTCATTCACCACGACTGAAATTCGAAAACATTCTCAACTGTCTCAAAAAATTGTGAATTTGCGATTATTAATACAAAAAGATTAATATTTATTCTAAAAAAATGTTATTATTGATATTCATAAATTTTCTTTGCGTGTAAACTGATCTAAGTTATCTTACTAAATTGATCTCTTAAAGTAACGATTTCATTGCTTACATCATTTTTACGTAAGAAATTTTTGTGACTATCACTAAATATCCAAATTGCTTTTAAGTGTTTGCATTCATTGAATGTGAATCACAAAAAAGATTTTTTTGACAGTCATATGCAGAAGATAGATAAACGAAATTTCATAAATCCATTAGAAACCTGAGCAATTTGTGTAGTATTTTCTACTGAAATGAAATAAAACTTTTAAATTAAGTGATTTTTAGGAGTGTCTTATTAAGAAAACAATGCGAATTTTAAAACTAGTATGAAACAAAAATTTGAATTATCATTTCCTTAAGGTCAAATTTAACATTATAAATGCAGCTTCTCAGTTCCGTAACGTGATATGCTTATTCCGTATTAGGTTCATACCCTAAATTTCTCCATTCGGGAATGTTTGTGATTCCATATAAACATAGTGCGGTTTCAAAGAGTTAAATTCGTTGCGTGATTCCGTGTGTCCACTGGGCCGGTGAAATATTTAGTGACCAGGGATAGATCGAGACCAATCAGTGGATTGGTCACTTCCATCTACGCCCCCTACTGGTCATTTCTTAACTTCTCATCCGTTTTTGATGATTGAACGTTTTCTCTAGAGATTATTTCTTATTAAGACGATATACGCAACGCCCTCTATTTCCCCTACTCGTGTCACCTTGCAAGAGGTCAATAGAGGATCTGTGTCCTGTGACCCATGACCCTTTTGTCCACCCGTTTGGCCAAATGACCCTCTGCATTGCATCCCCACTTCTTTCCCTAGAGGGGAGATTTATAGATGCAGCTGCCCCCTCCTCCCCCGTAGCGCATTAGGGCGTCGGCTTCTCTGCCCAGCGGGGTCTTCGGCCATGGCTCCCGACACGACGGCGACAAACTGACCACTGCACTCCCCTCCTCTATCTCCCATCCCTAGGGCAGATGGGCATTGATGACGTCAGTGATGTTTGTCACACGAGTTGACACGAGGAAGATCGAGATGACCACTTCAAATTGGGGGCGGACAGTAAAGCTGAATGAGTGACGAATTAGTTTTTTTTTTCTCTTTCTTTTCAGGTTTTGATTTTTTTACGGGGTTTTTGATTGACGTATTTGACCACACCCTAGGGATAAACGCGTGCGTTTGTGGTTATTCGGGTTTTGACTTTTTTGTTGATTATTTGTATTGATTTTTTCTTTCAAGTTTAGTGCTAAAGGAATGTGTACAAAGGTGGCGCCAGGTGCGCCGGAGGTGTTCTCTCTCGAGACCCCAGTTGGGGGCGGGGACACTGAGGAATGCGAGTTTAATTGCCACTCGAAATTGCTCAATTTAGAGCGTCTACAAAGATGGAGACACCTCATTGTGTCGTTTAGTTTCTCACCCCCATGCCACTCCCGGGTGATGACAAGTCTACCCAACTCATCTCTCTGTAGAGACGTGCGTGAACTTGTCAACTGCTTATTCAAACTTAGTTGATAACCCCTCCGAAAAAAAGGAAAAATATAGACCCTCGAGACTCACCACCACAGGTGGTCCAGGTATCTTTTAAACAGACGCCCTCTGTAGAGCGAATTAATTAAACGAAGATTAAAATCAAATCGAGCTGTGTTTGTGGGGTTAAATCGGTTTTTTGAAATACAAGTTTTGAGATTGTGTGTCTGGGAAGGCAATAGTGTGTCGCCAGATGGCAGGTAAGTGGCGAGTTGGTTGTAACGAGGGTTGGTGTCGATGGCCATTAGTCAGTTTTTGGGACGACGGTGGCGCCGGCGCCGGGGGAGTTGTTTTTGTGATCCCTCATCATTTTCTCCGGCGTTTGTTTTAGGATTTGGCCCCGGGGATGTTCGGTTTCTCCCCACTCTTGATAAGGCCAGTCGTTTGCACGCCAACATGGCGGATAACCCCTCGTTTAACAAATTGATAAATAACTTATTTTGGACCAGGTTCCCTTCCCTGCAGCGACCATTTCACGGTTGCGTCTGAGTCAACGTTGTGCCTTTTCTCTTGTGGCGCGTGACATTGGCGTTGGCCGCATCTCGGAAGCGAAATCACCAGCGTCTCCCTATGCAACGGAGATTCGCATGAAAATTAAATCACAGATCCCTTTTTTGTTACTCTCCCACAATCACGTGACTCGTCTCTGCCACCCCCTTCGCGGGTTTCGCCGCCATCGTTAGATTCCGGACTTCCGGCATCCATCATGGGTGCTCGCAAGTTGATCCACCACCTACATCCGGTGACGTAAAATTCCCCTCCTCATCCCACCCTGAGCACGTTCAGTTTCCGCCACCCCCTCGGAGCAGCGCCGACGGGCGGCCAGCCGCGGAATTAGCCGCCACCAGCATCCGCCGTCTCACCCTTCTTTTTACGTCACGGACACGTGGAGGGGCTACAAATCAAACTTACCCCACCCCACCAACAACCCCCTAACCCGGCTATCATCGTCGCTACTTTCCTTGCCAACTGCCACTTTTGCCAGTTTCAGCGTCTTTTGCTAATGTTTTTACTTATGTTAGGTCGTTAGTGGCGACTAATTGACGGTGTCGAGGACGCGTTGGTCGTAGCCGGCAGTTTGAAGTGTGTGCGAGGGTGATGTAGTAAACAAGACGCGTCGTCCGTATTTGCATAATTGTAGAATAATTATCGTTTTGATCGCGAGTTTGTCGAGGGTGGTTGTGTGACGTGAGTTTTGCTGTGGAATTTTGCGCGAATTAATTTGTTTGCGTTATTAATTGGACGCTACGAGTTGAGCCGAGTTTGTTGGCGGAATAATTGATGGCAGTGCCACGCCCACGTTGCTGCGTGCGCGTTCCTATAAACCTGTCAAGTCGGGTCTTGGGGAAAAAATTAGCGCGCGCACTACTCGATAAGGCGAACAAATCGTAGGCGGGGGTGGACAGGTGAATGCGCCTCGATTTATGGGGACAAAAACGAGGTGATGAGCGTTGCGTGATGCCGATTGGCGTTGCGGCGACAGAGTTGCAGGTGAGGGGAACGCGCTTTAATTACAGGTTGATCATCAACGATGCAAAATGTTTTAAAATTGGAAAAATTTTATTTTTCTGAATAAATTTGTACATTTTTTTTTTTCTTCTGATTTTTCTAACCGAAAATTGATTAAAATGCATTCGCCGCCCAGCCAATAAAGAATTGGCTTGTCACGTGGGAGGAATCCACGAACGTGTACATTTTACGCGTTTCTTTGATCCTTGCCGCCTTCCTTTAACCGGTGTTTGTACAGGATGATGATTGGAAGATGAGTAAAGGAGATGAAAGAAAATATACCACAGCGGATTTGAGGATTCTCGTGTTTCATTTAATAGAATTGGGCACCAGCGTTCGGTGACCGGGTTCGTGTCCGGGTGTCATTCGTGGAAAAACGGCGTGCTGCCACGTATATCGGGGCAGCATCGATCGGAACGCACGTTGCAAACCGCCGAGAACCCCCTTGAAGCAACACGAGACGCCATTTCCCTTGCAGGGTGGGGACGTTGCTGTCAGGGGTTCAGTGAGCCGAAAATGATTTCCCCCGGCCATCGTCAGGGGTCGCTGCGAGCATGGCGGGGGCGGATGACATCCCTACCCCTCACCCTGCTGCCCCTTCGATCGTACTTCGGGCGTTTTGTACGCCTCGTTTTATCCCCTATTTTTGTACCCCTTTGTAGCCGTCTCGGGAGTCTCGTGGCAGATGCGCGTCCCCGTGACTCGGGGGTCGCGTCTGTATCCGTGGTCAATGGGGTAACCACAATGAGTCCCCAGCGGGCGTCCGATCCGCCAGGAAATTAATACGGACGCCAGTTGTGAGTTGTGCCAGTGTGTGGTACCTTTTCTTTGCACTATAAAAGAAATCGCCAGTTTGGGGGTTGAAGTGGACTGTGGCTACTGAATTTTGAAAACGGTTGCGTCTATAGAAACCAGTTTGCACTTTTATTTATTCTATTTATAGTAAATTTGATTAGCGTAAAATTATTGGAATTCTTTTGTTTATGAAGGAATGTTTACATAGTCCGTGAGATATTTCAATATTATCGTTTCAGTTAATTTCAATGTAAAAAATAAGTGATTTGAAATGGCTAGGAGTTATAACGTACAGTATATTGAACTGAATTTCTAAATGTGAAAGATAAATAAAATATGATTGTACAAATTGATTGCATTTGTGCAGTTGTGTTGTTCATAGGAAGACAACACAACTCGCTTTATGCTTTTTCTGCACAGAAAAGCTGCTATGGTGTGCAATGGTTGAATGGGGTTTGTCCGTAATTTAATGAGCAAGTTAAGAAATGAGAAATTTTCGTAATTAGTAAATTTAAAAGTTAAGTAAATTATAATTTGTGTTTTTATAGAAAAATATTCCGGTTCCAACTCATCATTTCAAATTTCATTCCCCACTTGAGTCTGAACCTACAAATATTTAAATGAATATATATGTATGTCCTACGCATCCAAATTTTACTACAAAATGCTTCTATCATTAATCTATCATATGTTTATAGGAACACAGGAAAATGATACAAAATTGTCTTTCGCATTGTTTCCATTAGCAGATTCTAGAGGTTATAGTACAATCGTGTTTTAAGCAATAATGACTTAACACAAATTTCTGTTCTGTAACGACAACAAACAGCAATTATTGATATGAGCACAAGTGTTTCAACCTATATCAACCACTATAATTAATAAGACATTTAATAGTTTGTATTAATATAGATTTGATATTTAAATGGACTATATGATTGAATTTTATTCTTGCACACATTAAAATAATTGAAGAAATTTGCTTATGGGTATATACAATAATATTCCAATTTTTGCTAATGCATTAATTCAAGTACATTAGACGTTAGTGTATTTGCAGAAGAATATTATTTGATGTGTTTACAAAGGAACGTGAATTTCGCAGTTTCTGTGCACCCACTTATTTTTGCGATGAGCTGAACGCGTTTCGGTATTAAAGGGGTGTTGAATGCGACTGCATAGATGTTGGAATACGACCATGTCTGTCGCGCATCCTCATCCCTTTTTCTTCTTTTCCGCCTCTTTTGCGCGTTGAAAGACAGGAAATGTCAGAGAGCAGACGCGCATTCTTGTGAAGGCGTATTAAAAGCCAGCGTTCGTCTCGCTATCGATCGCACCTCGCTACGACGAAGTGGTCGCTCGCTTTTTTTTTTTTTAATTTTTTTTATTCTCTCTGTAAATGGACGAGGCAAATGAATCGAGAGCAGGCGACGCAGATTGGCTCGTGCCGCGTTCGCTCGTGGCGTCATGGGCGAGTCACCTCGAGCGTGTGGAATCGCGCGCCAAAAGAGAAGACGAAGCCGCTGTTTGTGCGACAAACGTCCGTCGTCATGACGACCTCCGAACGCACCACTCGAGCGTGCACAACTAAGTAAAAAAAAAAAAAAAAGGAAGAAAGAAAAAGAAAGAAAAACGAGCGAGTCAGCGACGTTTTGGAAGTCGCTCTCACATTTGTCTCTTGCTTCAACCAAGTCGTGTCGAGTCGAAACGTGTCGTTTCGGACAATTAAATGTAGTGTTTGGAACGCGGCCCAAAAACTCTGGTTTGGAAGAAAATAAATTTCACACTGGAATTTTTATTTAATAAAAATGTTACGAAATGTTTTAAAACGCGGTGGCACAAGGAAGATGATGACGGATTAATTGATTAGTGATTGGGGTTTGTTGTCTAGGAAACGCGCGTAATGGCGGAGGCCGAGTCATTTCAGGGGGAAATGGTTTGACCGGTCTCGCATCTGGCGTCTGCTCGGGTTTCAACGATTTGTCGTTGTCTCTTGATTGTTTGTGTGGGTTTTTGTTTTGTTTTGCGGTTTATAAGGGGAATAAAATTATGTTGTACGTGTTAAATGTGTTTATATTGTTTTGTGGACCTTAGAGAGGTCAAAAAATTTATTTTTTTAAGTAGGTTTAATTTTGTTAATAAAACTTTATCTTTATTGCTTGTTTTTGTTTTAACGATGTGTAAAAATGTTTCATCGCATAGTGCATTATGGAAATCTGCAAATTATTGCGGAAAATAAAAAAGAAAATTCTCTTTATATTTAATAATTAATGAAAATAAAATTTCGTCTCACTATAATTTTCTATGTTTGAAATTTATTTACTCTCGTTGCGGGTAGTTAAAATTGTCTAACTCCACAATTTATTATACTCAGACATTTCAGGGTTGTAATTTAAGGTTAGGTTAACAAACTGCTGATTGGTTGATAACGTAAAATGATGTTTAAATTGTCATTTCTCACATTTTTTTAAAAATAAAAACACGAAATGTTTTTTTATAAAGTGTGTAATATAATATAAATAATAAAAATGTCTACTTACAATTTGATATAAAAAAAGTTTGTCAAAATTTACTTATTCCATTCCCCAGAGGGCAAATACATCGCACATGCGTCGTTCATTTCAAACATCATCATCTCCAATTCGACAAAGAAATGTTTCATACACATCAATTTGCAAGTTCACCATCCGTTTGAAAACCTCCAAATTCAGCGTGGGATGAGAAATAACGCGTGCGTCTGTGTGGTCGCAGGCTGGCGTTCAGCGTGGGGGGCTCGGAGGCCCTTTGCTCTGATGAGGGCGGTGATAAAGACAACGAGGTCTGTTATTTTGCTCTCATTAGCAGAACCTTGTCGTTTGGCATCTCCATCTATACCCCAACAGACCCCTCGTTGCAAAAGTGTGCTTTTCAACAAGGAATGTCTTACCTTGAAGCGTGCGTCTCAGAATTTGTTTTGCGATGCCGAAGCAAGGGGTCGGGTCGGGCGGGGTTAGGTCGGTCGGTGAATTGGTCTTTGAAAAGCGTTCCTCTTGTGTCGTTAGGGGGATAGGGGTGTGGGTGTTTGAATAGGGGGCGGTGGTAGGGCGTCCCTTTTACCTCCTACTCCGAATACCATCGTTTTGGCGAGTCCCTTAAGCCACCCTCTTCTTTTCTCTGCAGATGTTTTTCAATTTACTTCCCTGAGCTAGTGGATTACTCAACGACTAGTAGAGGTCGTCATGTTTGGCGACATAGTCGACACAGCCTATTCAATATGGCCGGCAAACAACTCAATTTGGAACGCACACACATTTTTACTCACTAGAAATTCCTCTTTTTTTTTTTTCTCTCTTAAAGATTAATATCTTTTGGCGAATGTCGTTTTTGGAGATTCCAATGCCAAGAAGTTGTTCAAATTAGATGAAAAGTCAAAAACATGCAACTATTTTTGATTTCAAGTTTCATTTAATTATTTACTTAATGGAGAAATGTTACAATTTTTTTTTTGAATATTTTTTTATTTTTCTAATTGAAAAATGTTAGTTGATTGGGTTTATTGTAAAGAGGTTCACTAATGGTAGTGAAGCTCCTCCCATTTTTCGTCCATCGGTCGACGCTTCGCTTGGCTGCGTCTCCGGCGCCTCTTGCTCTCAGATGTGCAGCCAATGGCGTGATGATTCTCGCAGCCCCTGAACTGGGATACCAACGCTGCAAGCCACGCCTACTGTGCGCCCTTGTCGTCATGGAGACGCCGTTGGTGCTATCGTCACGTTGACACCATTTTTTGCTTGATATCCAAGCTCAACTGTCTTAGGTTTTCATCTCGGAAAATCAATAGTGAGACGTTTTTCTTGTACAAACTGATAAGTGAAAAATACCTGAAGGGTGCAATTTGCACCTGGGGATGAGGAATGTAATGAGTGCTCGTTTTAATGTGCTTTGGGTGGTCAAGTGGCGCCTCTTTGGTGCCCCCCTTTCTTCATCCCCCATCTCTTGGGTCCCACGAGACGTTGACACTTTGCTTGAGGCGAGTGTGTTGATCATTCTTCAAATGAGACTTCAATTAACGTGCCCTTGTCCCGCCTCACTTGCTACTTTAACTTATTTTTAGGAAATTAGGGGAATAAATAAGAAATGTCTCACCTTTTTTTAAAATGTGTGTTGGAGTGTGTCGACTGAAAATTCAGATGGGAACTTTGAATTTAGCAAATGCCCAGCGTTGTTTTTTGACGAGTCGCCGTTGAGTTTGCGCGTTGGGCCGCGATGCAGGTTCCCGGGCTCTGGCGCCACCACTCGGCGACTCCCTCCTACTCCTCTTGGTGAGAGTTCCTCCTCCCTTCCCCCGACCTCTCTTTTTGCGCGTGGCGTGACGTTCGCCGCGGGGGGCGCTGCTCGTCGGCGCCCACGTCACGCGCTCTGGCGCCAACCGCGTTTATGCGGGTGACGTCATAGCGCCAATGCGCGAGGGGCTAATCACTTTGGATGTGGCAGGGGCGCCTCGTCGTGTTGGGACGCGCGCGTTGCTCGATGAGCCTCCACTCGACGCGGGCCCCCCCTCCCGTGCGCCACTCCGGGCCGTCGTCCGTCGACTGCGCACGTGCGAATCGGCTTCTAGTTGCACCTTCAACGCCCAACGGCTGTCCACGCTCGTCTGTCCGTCTCGCCCTGCCTTGTTGAGAAGGATCGAGGCGAGTCAGTGCCGTTTTGCTTACTCTGCGTCCCGTCCGGTGTCGCTGTTGCCGGCCGAGGGGAGCCATTTTGGCACCTGGAACTGTCAGTCAAGGCGTGGGCGGTGCCAGGGCCAAGCGCCGCCAGGGCCGCAACATCTCCGCCACCTTCATAAATTTGCTCGTCGCCATCGGGTGTGCAACGACAACACTCCACGCTGAGAAGAGAGACACGGGAGCCAAAAAAAAATTAAAAGAGAGAGAGAAAGAAAAAAATAACGTGAGCGAGGAACAACAACGAGGGACAAGGAGACGCGAGCCCCTACTCTAAGTGTAAATCGCCGCCGGATCGTGTTGTTGGAGTGTGTGTTTTCGCGTCCATCTCGATGAGATTCGAGCAGCAGGAGCTGAGTCCGGCCATGGCTTACCATCCGTTTCTATTACAACGGCCCACGGATTTCAGCATGAACTCCATCCTTACACAACCACATTATTTCCCAGCCGCGGCACTCGCTCTTGGTCCACACGCGGCTGCCGCTGCCGCTGCTGCCGGATACCCAGCCTCGCTGCTACCCAAGCTGTCATCGGGCGCCGGCGCTACGCCACTCGGCCACGCGTTCACAACGGCCGAGGATGTTCTCGCGCATCAATCGGCAGCCGCTGCCGCTGCTGCTCATCTACGGCCTTTGCGTTCGCTTCAGGCCGAGGACGACGGCGTCGTTGACGATCCCAAAGTGACCCTCGAGGGAAAGGAATTGTGGGAGAAGTTCCATGTTCTCGGCACCGAAATGGTCATTACGAAGTCGGGAAGGTAAGAGAAAAAATATAAATATTATTTTCTTCTCTCTTTTCTTTTACTCTATATCTCGAATTTTTTTTTTTTTTTTTAATTTCTCTTTTTCAATCTTGTTGCGCGTGCTGATACTCGCGCTACCATGCGTCTTTTGCGGCTGCGCAATACCGGTGTGTGCGTATTGCGTATGCGAGTGTGTTCTACGAACAAGGTTTGTATTTCTGTATCTCCATTCGGGTGATGGTTTTCGTCTTATTCCCGTTTTAACGTCGGTGAGTTATAAAGACTTCGACCTTGCGTCGACCTTCGGCTTTTGTCTTTTCTGATCATTTTTTTAATAATCCCGTCTTTAGTATTTTTTTTTTCTTTTAAAAATTTTGCAAATGTTTCCTGAGAAAAATTATTTTTTTTTTCTATTTTCCTCACCTGCCTTTACACTATGTCGAGTTGTGCAGGTGATGTCCACCTGGAAATGCCGACTGAATATCTTACTAATTTTGCCGTAATTGTCACGTGATACTGTTGATTTCATTTTAACGGTTCATAATTCAAGCATTTTTAAAAAAAAAGCAGCTCAGCTTGGTGAAAATTAGAATAGAAATGTGACTGAAAAATCAAGAAAGGCAGACGCCGAAGAGATTTGTCAGTAGTTAGTCGACCTGGAACGCGAGAAAAAAGTACCGTATCCAAAAGAAGACAGTCTTTAATCATACTAAAGAATTCTGTAGCCAGAAAGTTGGAAAATGTCAAAAATGGAAATCTTTTAAAGTTTGTCAAGCTACTGGAGTCAAGCTTTGAATTTTAATTTGAACATTTTGGGAGGAAGAAATGTATTCGTCCTCATTTTATTTCCTTGTCAACACACTTGTCCTTCTGCTCCTTTTTCGCCTCCAATTTTATTTTCCTCTATTTTTTCTCTCCCTCATCAATTGTAGACCGAGTCGAAAATAGAAACGCGTAAGATACGCCTGCCAAACGCGGTTTCTTTTGATGGACACTCGAGCTGTGTGTCACACGGGTGGCACCAGGTCGAAACGACGGTACAAGGCGCGCGGCCAATTTGGCACCGCGCGGCGTTGGTCCGCGCCCGTTCGGCGTTTCCCCGTGCGTCTCCTCCTTTTTATCTCACTGTACAAATCTTTCTCGTTTGTACTTTGACAAATTACATTCTTGTTGAGTTTCTTTTCCCAATCCAATCTCATCTCGTTTTGGCATTACCGCACTGTTCCTTCAATTGACCTAAAGAAAAAGAGATAAAAAAGCACAAATTGCTCTATATTTTCCTGCAAGGTAAACACAAACACTAATAATAACCATTTTTTCTTCTTTCTCTTATTTTTCCTCTATATTCTTAAAAATATTCAGGAAATGAATTTTTATTCATTTATTATTGTCATTTCTTTTTATAGGAGAATGTTCCCCGCATACAAAGTACGCGTTTCGGGTCTGGACAAAAAGTCCAAGTACATACTGTTGATGGACATCGTTGCAGCCGATGATTGCCGATACAAATTTCACAACAGTAGGTGGATGGTGGCCGGCAAAGCGGATCCAGAGATGCCCAAAAGGATGTACATTCATCCGGACTCGCCGTCCACGGGCGAACAGTGGATGCAGAAGGTCGTTTCCTTCCACAAACTCAAACTCACCAACAACATCTCCGACAAACACGGATTCGTAAGTGTCAGTAAAGTACCAGTTTATGTATATACTCTTTTTTATTATTAAGCAAAAATTTTCCGGGATATTAGTATTAGTTTTAGATTGCTATGTACGCGTAAAAGAATGTTGTTGCGTTTGGGAATTGTGTTAGACGAGGATATGTGGAAAGGCAGTTGAATTTTGGGTCGAAGGCGTCTCTGGTTAACGTGGCGTGGCGTTTCTCGTTAAATTCGCGTCTGTGCGTAGCGTCTCTTAGAGGCGCGCTTGAAAAGGAGGAGGAAAAGAAGACCAAAGTGGAGTGTATAGTGGAGTGCACATGCGCATTCGCTATTTCTCAGCCCCAAATTTCCAGGGATTTGAGCAAGGGCGATCAATAGTACCAGCCGAGAACGCCGAACCGAACGCCGATTCAACAATCTCCTTCTCTCTCCCACACCCCCGAAAAATCCCAGTTTCGTTTCCTATAGAAAACTACAAAATTTCACAACTCACAATTCAACAATTAAATATTTTTAATGTTTAAACATGAAACGAATTTCCGTTATCCCAATTACCATAGCCGATCAGTCTTAATATGCGCATTCGTCATACACTTATAATTGTATAAAAGAAGATTGATATATAAGCATAACGAAATTATTGCAAAACATCACTATTGTTCTACATAACAATTTTGATTGCGCAAACTCGTTATTGAAACTGGAAAAATCTTTCGAGTGTCTTGTGTCCGTTACGCCGTTGGTATTACAAGGTCCATTTTATCCCCCTCCTCACTCCCTTAACCGGTGTTTGGACGAGGGGTGGGTGTATTCGGGGGTCGGTGTTGGATCTTCTTGAAAAGTCCATGGAACCCCCTCATTATAGAGGTTCATCCCTCGGTGACAAGCAGACGGGACACAGGCACGTCTTGTTTACCTGCTAACAAGCCCCTCTTTACTCACTTGTGTCTCTCCCTCTCCCTTAGCGTCTCTTTGTTTCCGCCGGCGTCCGTGTCCTTCGTGTCCGCCATTTTCACCAAAAATGGGGTGCGGTATCGGTATAGTAGGCGTTTTCCACCACCCCCGTTCTCTTCATTAAAGGATTTAATAGAGTTCGTTGATGCATGATGGGAAATAGAGTGAGGGCGCCGCCATTATCATGTGGTGGGTAAACAGAAGTTAAAAAAAGGAAATCTTTAGAGTCTCCAACCTGAGTCAACATGAAATGTCCTCCAACCCCTCCACCCTATCTCTTGATCCGCCCTCGCGCGTCTTTATTTGTCATTTGATTCGCATCTGTCAATGAGATTTTTTTGCATTTCTTCTTCCCCTCTTCTCAAATCATTTTTATTAACGATTATTTTACCTTTTTTATTTATTTATTTTATGAGAGCGCGTGCGAAAATGAGATGCGTGAACTTTCTTATTGGTTGCATGTCGAAGATTTTTTTTTCCTTTCCTTTCAAACCCCGCAGGGATCTCCGCCCGACCGGGCGTCTGTTTGCTTTGCCCTCGAGGTGATGGCGGCCTCCCTGCATGTAGACGCCATCATCCATCATCATGTGTGCGTCTCGCGTTTATTTTGTGTCCCTTCACTTTTTGGGTGAAATTTTTCTAGAAGAGACAAAAGAATTGAGAAAAACAGATGCGATTAATGACAACAGAATGTTAGAGAAACAAATCGATTGTCAAGAATAAGGAAAGGTTTCCTTTAAGATGTCATTGGTTTTATTTTTCTACATTATAACTTTCTTAGGAAATGGGATGATGTCAAAATCCGAATTCTGTTCCCCGCCCTCCTTCAATTATCGCCTACCGAAAACCAATCAGATCATGCACCTGGACCTATGAACGCGCGTGGGCGGGAGGAGACGTTGCCGACACAAGGGGCATGGGGGCGTGAAACATTAATCCCCCTGGTTCCACTCTCCCATACCCCCCCTTGAAGCCGACGCAGCACTCTACGGCGTTGACCAATCAGAGATTTAGCCGTGTCACCATCTGCTCCCAAGAGACCCCCCCCCCCCCCTTCCCCTTACTTTTAGTTGTCTGCAGGGGTCCGATGGGTCCGGCAAATAAATGACGTCATAAAGCGATGAAATTGAAATGAGGTAGAGGAGAAACGTAGATGGCTATCTTCAGAAGAGGTGATTTTTTTCCCCCCCTTTCGCTTCTGGTTTTATGTTTACCTGGAAGAAAAGGATGGAAATAGGGGTATGAAGGGGGTGATTTAGAATTGGAATCGGACTGCAAGAGCCAATCCGTTGATGCTATTAGGAACGCGCCAGATCCGCTCGCGCCAAACACCAGCAGGCGCCAGGGGGAGGGGGATCATAGCACCCGACAACCGACGCCGACATTAAGACACTCGGTTGATCCAATTGTAAGTCGCATCCCCAGTTCCCCTTCGCACGAAAATCCACTTAGACTCATCCAGACTCATCACCTCCCTACACCCGCATTTCCCAAATGTTGTGGACTCGTCGAGGAAAAACCGGAAGTTGGATTCTCTGAGGAGTAGTTTTCAACACAGGGGGTAGTGGTCAATTGTAAAGACAATGAATCGGGTGGAAATCACCCTGTTAATTGTAGTCGTCACAGGGGGCGTCTTGATCAACTTCCGGTGTAGAGCTTCTTTCATAGTGGGCGTGGTTGGGTAGGGGCCCTATTTTTTTTTCCTTGATATACTTTTTCAACTTCCCCCAAGTGTTGATTTATGAAACGCTGTCATTGTTTGATTGACATGAAATGTGGTGTAGGATTTGATAGTTTGTTTGCTCGGGTTTTTATAATGTTAGTGTAAAGTGGTGGTTTTAAAAATGTGGGTGTAGGGTGAGAACACGGAGTTGTTTGTTCGTTTGCCCGAGGGGGTCTGGCGTTGAAAAAAGGTGAGGGCCCCCTAGGCGACACCTGGCAATAAATCGCGTGTTAAAGTGGCAAGTGTCAATTTGAACTAGAACTAAACAGATTAGGGGGGTACAGGTGAGAACTGAGGTGTGACGGACGCAAAATGCGGGGGTGGTCGAAATTCTTTAGACAAAATGAGACACTCGACGAAACGGATAACTACACGTTTTGTTTTATAGGTTTAGTTTTTGTTTTTTTATAGTGGTGGGTAATTTCTGGGTTGGAAATAATTGGGTTAGAGTAGGAAAGAAAGTTGGGACTTTTAGTTTCTTTATTTCTTCTCACTGTGAATTTTTTTTAATAGCAGCAGTACTCATGAGTGTTTTCTGGAATTTTTCTAGACCATTTTGAACTCGATGCACAAGTACCAGCCTCGTTTTCATTTGGTACGCGCCAATGACATCTTGAAGCTGCCCTATAGCACTTTCAGGACGTATGTCTTCAAGGAGACTGAGTTCATCGCCGTCACGGCATACCAAAACGAAAAGGTAAGAAAAAAATTAAAAGAATTTACATTTTTTAATTATAAACAGACGTACAATAAATGTACTCCCATCGTATAAAGTTTTTCTTGCTTTCCTTATTGCTATTTTTATTACACATTCCAAAATGAGTTGTGGTAAACAACAACAATTTGCGACTATTTTGGGTATTCACTATAATTAATTTTTTTAGTCAATGGAAATTTCGCGAAACTGTTTTGTTGAGGAATTCCATTTTTAATGCGGGTTGAAAATTTCATTGATAAGGTCGAAAGAGTTTAATTAATGTCTTATGGATGAACTCGCTTTTAACGAAGTCTATTAAAGAAGCACATATGGGGAGACGCTCAAAGTGCTGAAGTGGCTGAGAATGAGAAAAAAAGAGGAAGGTGTAGTAGGCTCATAGGGATGATACCCGGCCACGTGAATTAAAGATCAAAGTAGGATTTCTTTTTGCGCCGCGATCAGACGCTGGCGTTTCTCTCCTCCACCCACACGATGGATCAATTATCCCTTGCAGCAATTTTTTTTTTCGTATGACGCTTTTTTTTTGTGCGCTTAAATACATTTTTATGACGTATCGTCACATGTGATTGGATCCTTTGGGAATTGCATTTCAGGAAAACTAGGTTGTCGATGCAGGTGAGAAGAGGGTTGGGGGCAGGGCATTGTGACGTCATTGGATGAAGGGGAATTTTTTTTTTTTCTATGATGGTTTTTTTTATGTTTGATGTTGTAATTTGATAAGTTTTTTTTTTTTCTCATTTTGGTTTTTGGGACAAAATGGAAGTTAGGGACGGGTGTGAGTGGGCGGTTGAGAGGGGGTCGCGCTTGCCAATTTCGCGTCCAAATTGAAATTTAGAACGGCGGCTGACGGAGAACGGCGCGGAAATTGGCGCGTGGCGCGACGACCCCCCGGCGGCCAAAAGGAGAAATGGCCACCCCCTCGGGCGAGAATGATGGCGTGGTAAGGAAAAAGGCACAAAATGGAACGCCAACTTCACTGGGATCCGCTAATTACCAAAATGGCGGATTTGGCAAGAAAAATTGCCTTGTCGAGTGGGGGTTTTAAAGGGAGGGTAAATGCCCCTTGAAATTTGCCTGTGGCGACGGAAAATGACGTTGTTGGCGCCCCCTTGTGTGGTGTGAAGGGTGTTGGTGGTCGAGGGGACACCAATTAGCCACCATTCAATTGTAATCGCCTCGTTCACCCCTTTGAAACCCCTCCTTTTGGCTGCCATTTTTAGGGCAAAGGGGTTGGCTCTCCGAGTTTCAGGTCACGTGACATAGTTTGTTTTGACTAAACGTGATTGCTGGACTCAACTCATGTGTGAAATGATGTCTAAATTCACTCGTTTTTACTCGAACTCATTCGACTACTGTATCGATTCTTCTAAAAAAAAAATTTTAATAATCCGGTAGCTGAATTCACTAAATATCGATAAGAAGTTAATCGATCGACACTTACATAGCTTATTCCCTCGGGTTTCTAATTAATTGATTCTAAATTGCTGGTAACGTGGCTCTTCGTTTTGTTTTGTTGAAAATGTGTACATCACTAGCAACGTTGAATCCCAATTTGATTCTTTTTTTATTTTTCGTTACTGGAAAAATTTGATGAGAAATAAAAAGGCAGGACGAGAGGAGGTGCTGAAATTGAATTTATCCTCCAGGGTTCTAAAGGCGTTTCATGCAACAAAGCCGCCCTTCACCTTAGCCTTTTTCCTATTATCGATTGATTAATTGATTTTTTTTCTTTTTTCTCTTTGACAGATCACCCAATTGAAGATCGATCACAACCCATTTGCTAAAGGATTTCGAGACACAGGAGCAGGCAAAAGAGAGAAAAAGTAAGACACACACACTTTTATATTCCTCGTTAGAAAAAAAAAATCTAGAATCGAATTTTTCTTTTATCTCTGCCTTTTGTGATTGGTTGTCAAGTGAACGCGGGGGGTTGAAGAAGTAGGGTATATCTATAAGTCCCTCCACTCCATAGACTCTTGTTTGTCCATTGGAGTGTGCGATTTCCGTTTTAGGGTGTTTGGTCTCTTTTCACCTCTTTGACACCTCAAGTCAACATGGCGTTAGGGCGTTCGTTTTTGCACGTTCTATGTGTGTATGTTTGCCGGAGGCGTTTGTGCGGCGCATGCGCAGATGTAGAATGAAGGCGTGCGTGTTGGCGTCATCAATAATGCAAGGTGTGTGTGGTGAAGGAGGAGCGGGGAGAGCAAACAGCGGGTGCCCCCGCGTCCACACCCATCACACCTTTGGGTTTGTGCGGGGGTGGATCAATATGGCGTCCGACAACGCCTTTAGGGGATTCTGTAGTGGACGAAAAAAGGAGTAAGACCTAGGAGAAAAAAAGATGCGGGATGGATCGATGGGCGAAAAGCAATAAATGACCGCGGGGGCCAATGGCGTCAAGGATTGTCGGACGTGGGGGCGGACGCGGCTGCCACCTGCGGATTTTTATTCTTTTGTCTCTGGGCCGCCATTTTGAGTGAATAATTCAGACGCGTGCAAATAGAGGAGCGCACGCGAGATGGCGTAATGGAGACGCAGGCGGCGCGCGCGCGTTCATCAAACCTAACGAGAATATCAATAAAAAGGAGAAATGGGGACGGCGGGGGCTCACCTGGCGAGGATAATTGACGAGGAGAGACGAAGCAATGTTTCTTGAAAAACTTGCACTGGTGGGGATATAAAAAAAGCTGAACTTTGACCGAGGTCGATAGGGGGTTTAAAGAAATGTTTCAGTTTCAATTGAGGGGGTGGAGGTTAGCACTCGATTAACCCAACATGGCTGCAGGGGAAATGAGGTCGTGTAGAGATTCTTTTTTTTTATAGATGGGGGATTTAAGATGGGGGTCGAGGGGTTAAGAAGTTTTAATCCCCCTGTCGTGTCGTTTTGGCTTCGCCTCATTGCATTTGTGGAGTTTGAAAAAAAAAAAATCAAAGCTGATGATGTCATCGACACTAGCAGACGCTGGTTGCTCTATTGGGCGGCTTCTTTGCCGTTCGTCACCTGGTGGTCGTGGATAATAGAAAGAGGGGGTGAATAAGGTCGAGTGGGGAGATGATACAATGAGATACTTTGTAATAAGACGCTGCGTTGCTATGAAACAAAGTGTCGGGTTGTTGTTTCCGGTTGATAGGGTCGCATTTTCCGTCGATCGGCCAATTAGGTCGGTCGTCGTGCGTCACTTCCGCTTCATGCGCCCGCGTGCTGATGCAGTTATGGTAATAGAGTCGACGATTAGCTGCTCTAACCACACGTGAAAATGGCCCCCGACGAACAGTCTCTTTTTTTCTTACTATCTCGGTCTCCCTGTTGGGCGTTTTCCTGGGGCTTTGAACTCACCTGACCCCCTACTGAATTCTCCCTCGGGGTCATCTTTTAAGGGGGTCTTCAAACTTGTTACAATTTTTGTACAATTTTTTTTTAAAAGTTGGTTCTTTTTCAATTTTAGACGCCAGGCACTTCTGGCAGCTCAAAGGCAGCAAGAAGAGCATCATAAAGTCGCACCCACGCATTCACATCATCACCTGCTCAATTTGCGAGCGTCCCCTACCGACGACGACGAAAAGGTGGACGTGGTGGGTACAGGGGACACGAAAGGATGCGAGTCACCTACATCGGAACACAAAGGTAAAAAGACTGACGGCGCCACTCTTAAAACCCTTCAAAAATAGGGGATCAGTGGTGGCGTCTTGTGGGGTCGGTCGAGTGGAGACGCGCGTCCAGCAGGGGTCGACAACGCGTGAATTCGGCGCACGATGCCCTCGTGGGTGGAGCCGATGGACGTGCCCGGCGTTCTGAAGGGTCCGCGTACATTCGCGCTTGGCTGGTTCCGAGGTCCAGCCAAAGGCTACAAAGCGGGGCCGCCTTAATACCTCGAGCGGACGAACGCGCGCCCTTCCAATTATCGATGAGAGACTCTACCAAGCGAACGCCAGAATCGACGCGGATGCAGACCTCCGAATAACCACATTTTGTAAGGGGACGTGCGTTTTAGAACTGGCATTTCTTTAAAAAAAAAAAAAATAAAAAAAAAAAGTGGTTATTTAATAGTTCTTCCTTCTAAGAAAGTTTGACTAAGACGTTAAGTAATGTTTTATTTTTTTATTAAATTTGTCCAGCAGAAAACCAAGAAGACGCAAACAACAATAGCGAATCAAGGACAGAATTGGGGTCGGTGAATGGGTCCACGTCGAAGTTTCTTCCGCGGCCAGATTCGGGTGCCAAAGGCTCAAGCGGAAGTAGCAGCGACGGCGAAGGAGGACGCAGCGTCTCGCCAACGGACGCGCTCAGACTTCTCCATCATCACCAATCGTCAGTTGGCGTTGGACCTTCAGCCCTTCATCACCCGTCTCTTCTGCCTTATCTATACCCACATGGGTTATATTCAAACCCAGGGCTTCATCTCAGTCAACTCTTCATGCCCGGTGTGTCGACGGCAAGCGGCCTTTCCCCTTCCCATTCCCTACCCTTATCGTTGCTCACCTCCTCCTCAGCATCGCAACATCCGTTGGCACATCACGCGCCAAATGTTTCCCCACATAACCTCATTTTTAACGCGCAGTTCGCATTCGCTGCCGGACATCCCTTATTCCAGCCGGGGTACTCAGGCCTTGCTGCCGCTGCCGCCGCTGCTGCTGCCAGCAGTGTCTCGTCTCCTGGACCGACGATAAACTCTGCATCATCGCCGTCGAGTTCGACAGGAGGTTTGTTAACTCGTCCTATCAAACACCATCATCCTCATCATTCGCGGTTTGCGCCCTACTCCCTACCCGTGACGAACACGACCATGGTGACTACAACGTCACCATTGACGGCCACTGGCACGTCGAACGATTTGGTTCCAAGTCCCGGTTCTGTTTTTGAAAGTGTTACTCCTACGAGTAGACTGCCCACTACACCGCCACCAGCGGCTACTTTAAGGTCGATGGCATCCAAGACAGGAACGCCTCCTACCACTGATGCGACTCCTCCTCAGACGACGCCTGCGTCCGAACTGAAAAGTATTGAGAAAATGGTGAATGGACTCGAGAGGCAACAGGAACAAATGGCTGCTGACTCGATTGCAAAAATGACGTCATCAGACAAGTGAGTGTTTGACGCCGTTTTTCCCTTCTTTCTCCTAGTCCGTTTATATCGAGTCACCACCATGAAGCAGGTTGGCTGATCCCAGAATGCATTTCGTGATAATATTTATGCAAATTGTTACCGTGCCCGGTCGAGAAAGAATTTTTTTTTTTCTATAAAAAAAAATTGTGCTGCTCCTCGTTTTCATTTTTATCTCGCGTCTCTGAAGATTGGGACGCAGTGAATAATTTTTGAGGCGGAGTGACGTCATCGAAATGTGGTTGTGTGGTGTGCGTTTGTGTCGTTCTCTTGATTTTATAGATGCTGAGAAATTGGCAAGAGATTTTTTTTTATAAAAAAAAAAAAGTAAGATTTTTATTTTTTTGTTTTCTGACTTTTGTGTTTTTGGACTTTGACGACTTTGATGTCGCCATCTTGTCATTTGTATCTCCCATGGCAACTTCCTGTAAATGTTTTAAATTATTTATTACTTGATGATGATCCTTTGTAAAATATTCGTGTGTTGTATATGATGTACAAGTAGAAAGTAATCGACTATAATAAAAACGCTCTCTCCTAAAATTTTTAATTCAACTCAATTTTTTATTCAATTTTCGCACAAGATTTGCGGTGATTTTTTTTAACGTTTTTACACTTTTTTTTTTTTATTTTTATTAAAGGTGAACGTTACATTCAGTTGTCAAGGCAACATGACCGATGACGTGTAAGGGAAGAGTGACAGATTAATTAGAGATGGCCGGAGGGGAATTAAAATGGCACGTCCCCCACCTGGTGTCAGTTTTGGGTGTCTGCAACATCGCCCCGTGGGAGTTTTTATTGAGATGCCGCATTCCTTTTACCAGTCACCACAGAGACGTGTGTGTTCAATTCGGCGTTGCTTCTAGACGCCGTCAGTCCCGCAATATCGTGTGCATTGTTGATGCTCGAGTTTCCGTGCTGATGTTTAACGATAAGCTGAAATTAACCAGATTTGTTGACGTTAGGTGAGGGTGGGGTCGGCGTTTTGCGGATTCGCCGAATTTGTCGCGGTGGGCGCCAATTGTGACGACTACGTCAATTAAAAGCCAACCTTTTTTAAGTAACTTTAACATTGAAAAGTGCGTTTCAAAAGGATTCGTTCTAGCAAGGTCTGGTGTGCACGGTTGGACTGATCCGCCCCCGCATGATCGACAGCGCGAGCGCCTCGCCCTCGACTCCCTCCCTCCCCGTCATTAGGAGATTGGGAAGCGCAGACATGTTAGGCCTAATTCGTGCAGACGCATCAAGCGGAATTCAAAAAGAACAAAAACGCAACGCGCATGCGCATACAGAAAATGCAGCTAACACCCGTTCAAAATAAAAGAGAGGGATAAAAAAAAATTTGTAACGTGACGTCATCGATCGAGTGGACAAACGCCCTGAGAGATGCAGGCGCTCACGGATCATTAATCGCGTTCCTCCGTCCGCGTTCTTTGGTTGTCGACTCGGCAACGCTACGGCAACTCCCCACACCTTATAACATCGAGTTCCGAGTAAACAACGCGTTGATTCTCTCCCAGAGACGTTCACATCACACCCCCAATATTCATCTCTCTAGTTGGTTGACCACTGCGTCTCTTAAAACGGAAACAATGAACGCAGTGTTTTTCAGTGTGTTCTTTACAGGCGCCGCTTTTGGCGCGAGTTCACAAGAGCATCCCTTGTTGCGACTCTCTTTTTGGGCCGATGCCTACAACTGATAGACGCCACCGCAAACGCCACCCTAAAAGCGATACGAATCTTGTGACATGACGTACGGATTCCGTTTCGGATGAAACGTGGGAGGTCTCTACACCTCGACAACACAACTCTTGTATTGTTTCCAATCAAAAAACCCCCCCATTGTTTTATATTTTTTTTTCTTGTTCCCAAAAGAGGGTGCAACTGCGATCGTGGTGGGGATAGGGGATGAGAAGAGAGGAATGACCCATATATTGTTTCCGTCGAGGCGCCTTCTCTCGCCTCAGCGCGCGACTAATCAGCCCATGGCGCGCGCGCACAGCGTTCCTGATGGATAGCCAATGCGTCCCCCGCACTCCCCCTCTATGCAGACGCTGAAGAATCTTTTTACCCCCTCGGTTTTTATCGCATGTCGGGGGACATTTTGGAATTATCCAATTAGCCTCACTTTTATCTATGTTAATTAGCGTCGCACTTGGGGACTCCGAGAGCGCGGCTTTTTATCTCAGGCCACACGGAAAAAAAAGTGCGCATGCGTGGGGTAAAAATACGTCCTTAGGCGTTCGACGCGTCCTGTACAACTAATTCGTTGATTGATCGACTATTGAGGTTTTGACCTACACGGCGTTTCCCCAAATTGGCACTAGTGGACGGGGTAGGGAGGGATAATTAAAGTGGCCTTCTTCACCTCCCTTGCCCCCTCAATTACGTCGAATTCAGTAGGAGTCATCGGCAAATTGTAAAAGTTGGCGTTGCATTTATTATAACGAGGGCGTCTGAGGGTGAAGACAATTATCAGTTGTGGGCGGCAAACATCTGAGTGACCTCACCACTGACCCCTTCCGGTCACCAACTCAACGACCCGCAGGCAATTAAGACGAGGGAAGTGTAATTAGCTCGAGGGGAAAAAAGACGACCCGTGAAAATTGAACGGCGTCTCAGGTCCAGACGCCCGCGTTTCATTTTTTTTTTTTTTTTTGCCTCTTTCAATAGTTTCGTACATTTTCCTCCCCACATTTTTGTTATTGTAAGGATTAATGAAATAAGTCGCGCATGCGTGATGTTTCCCCTCGGTTTATTTTTCTCTTCCTGTCATACGCAGAAACGTGCGTTTTGTAGTGACCAGTGACAAGACCCCACCCCTAGAATGTCAGTTGCAGGGCACACACATTTCAGTCGAGTTCCCTGCGCGTCTGTTCCGCGTCGTTCCCTTCGTTGACGTTTCTTTGGCTCTAAGCCTCGACTTCTGCATCCAGGTGTGGAAAACTTCACCATAAAAACTTCCGTTGAAGCCTGGAAAACAGTAAAAAAAATTCCATAAGTTTACCTAAATTTCTTAACTTTAACTAATCTCATTTTTGTAACGTCAGAGCGCGTTTCCCTCTTTGTAACGAAATTTTATTGAATAGAAAACTATTGATTTCGTTATATTGAGGTTGGCGGTACGTGTCTCATAGCACACGTGCGTCTGCTAAGTTTAGCGCGTTCTCTGGCAGGCCGTGTCCTCATTTTTCGCGTCCCATTTCATCACATAAGACGCTCCACAGCGTCCATCGAAGGGGGACGGAACCCCTTTTACTACAAGACACTGGTTTGCGTTTCTAAATTAAATTTGCATTGCAAAACAAACCGTTTTCATCCCCTCTGGTCGTGGCCAAGTTGTTTTAATGGAGAACTTCAGAGGGGACATGACTTTTTTTTTTTTTTTTTTTTTGAAAGATGTCTGTTGGGTGGGGTATGTATTTTTAAGGGTAACTTTTTGAGTCGCCATCTATGGTCAGGTTTTGTAATTTCTTAAGGGTTTTCATTTCAGTTTTATTTTGGTCGGGTCCATTAAAAAAAATATTAACGGGGGTGTAGCGAGCTGGAATTGAGCGTTCCAGGAAGGCGTTCGGTGGCGAGTGGCCAATTAGCGTTTGATTATCGAATTAAAATGTTTCCATCCTCGCCATAACGAATTCACCTCCACATTCCTCCATCTTGTTCCAGTCGAGAAGGCGTTTGGTCACGCGACGCAAATGCTTATCCTTCGTTATAACGACAACATTTTAAATCAACTTCGACTTGTGATGTTGTAACGAGGGGTTAACGACCCAACTTTTTTTTTTTTCTTCTCTTTTCTCTTTTTTTTGTGTGTGACTTTCTTGAACTCTTGATGTAGCGGTCGTTATGTTGATTGATTTGTCCACGCGAAATATTTTCTCGGGCGCCTCTCGAGAAATGCGGGGGTGGAAGTGACCCCAGAGGGCACCATTCGAGGCGGGGCGTCCCTTTTCAATTAAACGCGTCTGCTCGGGGTCTGCGAACTTGCCACCACTATGCTTTTGCTCCTTGGCCTTGCCGGCGTCTCATTTCTGTGACGTCAGCGAATTGTTAACAAATGAAATGTCAATTGACATGTGACAACATAGTTCAAGAAAGGATTTAAAAAATTTCTCCAAAGCATGACAAATATAAGTAGCGGGAAAAGAGGGGTGTAAATAATTTCCCACACCGGAAATAGCTGCCATCTTGCACTAATTATATAATTTTTTTTCTCCAACGTTATTTTAATTTAAAATTTCAGTTCCGGAAGCGGTTGGGAATTCGTAGTAAGAGGTGTGAGCGTTCATTGGTATTTCGAGCGAAACAAAGAAGACGCTGTTAATGATCCACCCCTTCTCACCCGCGCGTCTCCCGTGTCACGCTCACTGCCTCACACGAAAACTCGGCCACGCCTCAAGAAATAATGACGTCATCCGGCTTCCACTCTCTTCGGGCGTCTCTTCTGGCGTCTTTTCTGGCGTGAGGGGATCATTTTGCCACTCGCAGATGGAGGGAGACTTGATCCTCATGTCGCCTCACGTTACGTTTCACGTCACGCAGAGGGTGGATGACGTCACGTTCTATTGGCATAAAGCCAATCACTTTTTTTTTTTTAAATTAAACATTAACTAAACCTTTTGTTAATTACAAACCTTTATTTTTTTTTCTTATCTTTTCACTCCAAACAAAAGTCGACCATTTTGAATTTTTTTCTCCCTTCACTGCAGGTTTCTCTCATCCGGCGGTTCTATTGTTTTATTCTTTTTCTCGTATGTTTTTCGTGTTTGCGGCGCCACTTGTGCCAGTTGGCAACAAAAACGCGTTGATAAGCATCGGGGGACGCCAGAAGAACAGTGTGGGTGAGGGATGAGAAGGGGGATGGGGAAAAAAGTATCTTATCTGACGTTTCGTTTGTCCCGCCCACGCGTTTTCTCGTTGACCCGTGCGGTGGTCCCATGTCTGTGGAATTTATTTGAGGGGAGACGATCAAATCAACCGAGGGGGAATATTATTGTAGTGAGGGAATCACGTGAGGGGAACACCAACATGGGTTGTGTGGGTAAATCGAAAAATCAAAATTTTTTTTTTTAAACATTTCTTTTTCCTTTTAAAAAATTTATTTTTATTTCTCCTCGTTCTGTGTCCATTTCTGATGTCATCCAACACTTCCGGTTCTTTCACCGAAATCTCACTGAAATGGAACGCTGTCCATTTTTTTCATCTCCTCCCTCTCCCTTTGAATATTACGTCCCTTTAGACCACTAAACATTGTTGCAGAGTTGTGAAACGCTGCGTCTTTTGTGATACGGACACGCGCAATTTGTCACGTGCGTGTGGAATCTTCGCACAATGCGTCATCTATCACAGGACGCCATCGTTGCGTTTAATATCAGCGACACCTTAAATCTCACACAACAAAAGCCTTGACTCGCGCGTCCCGCTTTTCATTGCCACGTGTCAGCCACGCCGCCAATCACAACCCGGCAAATCGGAGCGGCAAGGAGGGAGATGGGAGAGTGGGGAATAAGTGGCGAGGTCAAAATGTGCAACGCGCTCAAATGGAAACAGAAACTTAACCTCTGTCGCCCGCTGCATCGCTTTCTTTCAGATGAGGAACGACAGGCACAACGCCAGAGCATGCAGCGAAGCCGATCGAATGGCGGTGCTTTAAGAGCTCTGCGAATAAAGAAAAAAAAATTTTATTTTCTTTTTTAACAGTTTTGATTTATTAATACGTCTCTTGCTCTGATATTGTTTTAACTAATGAAACAATGCAAGTTTTTTTTTTTTTTTTGTTAAGGGGAGTTGGACGAAATTTGAAATAACGCGTTGGTGGATCTGATGGGGGCTGATGAATGGCTCATGGTCTATTTGGTGTCGGATGCCAGACTGGGACGCGGGGGGAAACGCGAGACAAATGGCTGACCGCGTCGCTCGCTTTTATGGCGACTTGGGCGGTGGCGCTGTGGCGGAGACGCCGAGGGCGACGCTACGATCCATCACTCGCCTCGTTTTGATGGTCCGCGTTTGGTTGTGAGAGTGGGTGGGGAGAAGTTTTGTGATAGAAAAAGCGAGCGGTCCGGATGCCATTGTGAGGCTTCGAGTGTCGATTGGGAGTGAATGTGTTTTGACTTATTTTTGTTTATTTTTCTGACAAGAGAATTGTTTTGTTGGGTGATTTTTGTTTCTGATTTTTATGGTACTTTGTCTCGTGCACTTTGGGACATATTTATGGCTGGTCATTTGTCAGCGTGAAGAGTCCTCACATTGCAATTCACCAAAAGCGTTGGTCGCTCGCATGGCGCCACCGATCCACTTTTGCGTGAAATTGCCGCAATTGTCTTTTAACCCTTCACGTCCCTTCATTTAGCAAGGGATTACTCACTTTAATTTAGTACTAATTAAATAAGTTGAAACTTTTATTTATTTTTCTTTTAATTTCTTTAATTAAATTCACGGAACGTTTATTTTAATTAAATAAAATTATTTTGTTTGTTTTCTCCCACCTGCTTTGCAATTATTTTCTAATTTCAAAACAGCATAGTTTATTTTTTTTCCCGATTGTTGTCATCCTATTTTAAATATAGCAGACGACTGTGTGATGTCATCATTTCTGCGGTGATGAAATTTGACTGCGGGCCTGTTCCCGCATGCGCGCCTCGTTGACTTGAGTAAAAAATGGCGATGGCGCGGGGAAAACAAACATAAGGTATGATTTATAACTGAAACGATACAATCGACGTGACGACAATGCTTTTTACCTTCAGAATTGTTATTCTTAAAGCTTTAACTCAGTTCTCAATCAGTTGATATAAAAATAAACTGCGAGTATATAATAGAATAAACCATTTGAATGGTTCGTGTCCTTGAGTCTTTATAACATCGTATTGATTATTTATTCAATAGGCGGGAACTTGGGTTGAACTAAAGCAGTTGGTTTAATGAATTTTAAGTACTCTCTTACATACCGCCTTCATTTTTCATTCCAACCCACAAAATAAGATTTTCTAAATTCATCCGATTCGCAAATCAAATTTTTTTTCGTTTCGATTTCAAGAAACTTTTTGAATAAGAAAAAAAATTAACAAACTTCAAAAACAATATTGATTATTCTTGTAATGGTAGTAATCTTTTTGAACACACAAATAAAAAAATATTGGATTTCTCTCCTACTCACAATTTTCTTCTTTCATTTTACAGAAGCAAGTGACAAAGACCTCAGTTTCTGCTTTTTTTTTAGTCCGGCCTTAGTCTCACCTGAAGAATTATCCACAATGGATTTTGTTTCGCTAGTACCGCTTTCACTTTTCACCGGTCGCTTTTCATTGCGTGGGTGAATATTTACTTCGAAGTTGTCTGGACGTGTCATATCTACAGCTACAGACCAGTTGACAAACACGGTATTTACACTACACGTTTCTAACGTTTAGCACATCGATCAAGTAAATCCAGAAAAAAATTTATTTTTTTCAACTTTCAGTTTATTTATATTTCCCCCTGTCATTGATGAAATTACAATTTTTATCGCTTTTACATGTAATTTAATTTTTGCAGTAGACACTCAGGTGTGACGATTGAGGTCACCGCAGTGTGAAGCTAAACGGCCGAGGATTATAAACAACAACAGGAAACGATGCTTTTACAGACATTATAATCACTTGTCCCATTGAGAACATGAAAAAATATTTTTGTAAAATATTTAAATGACTCAAACACCGTCACGAAACCCAACAGGATATGCAAAATAGCTCCTTAACATGAAATCTCACTCTCACATCAAACAGTTTGAATTAATTAATTAACAGATAAAAATAATTAATTAACTGAAGATGTTTAGAAAAAGGTGGTTTACTGTTCTCTCTACCCTTAAAAGATATAGGGGATATCTTTTTACGAGGAGGCGGGGTGGGATCCAGGTGGGACGTGGATGATTGCCCCAACACCCACCTCCTCGCCTCCCCCTTTTTCCTAATTAAAGCGCGCGTCTGTCACGCGATGGGGTCTCACGAACATAACCACCTTAGGTGCATGTTGTGTGGGCGTAATTGAGTGGGCGTCCATGAAGGTGTCCCAAATGTGATCGACAACTTTCTTCATATTTCTTTACTAGTTTTGTTATTATTATTTTTCTATTTTTTTCTTATTTTTTTTTTTTTTTCGGTGCATAGGTTGCGTGCACAGGTGTGCGTGATGGATTCACACCTCAGGTGTTTGGGAGGTGGTTGTTATTGAGTGGTGTCGTGTCACTTAAGGCAAATTATACGCTGCACCGATAAATTTGTATTTTTTTCTCTCGCTTTTCTATTTTCCTTTTTCCTTATGTATTTTTTTCCACGAATTGACACAGGGTAAATTATAAAGTATTAGACATATAAAATTTTTCTACTTTTGTGTTCTTATTTTGTTATTGGAATTTTTATTTTGATTTATTTATTTTTTCCTTTTCTATATGGTTAAATATAGAAAATGAAAGTAGGTGCGTGTTTGAGTGACCAGTGGTCATTAAACGCCATTACGGTCCCAGGCTTCAAATGAGTCCCCCTATAATACACGTGAAACGAGCGCCAACTCGTGGCAATTAGACGAGATTAGCAGCTGTCCTGTCATCACTCCTCCACTAGTCGAGCATAAAGCAACACTCTTGAGGCGCCATTTTAACGTAAAAGTGGTCATCACCGAGTCCCAGCTGACCAGTTGATGTCGATGTCCAAGTGCGATTGCCACCTGGTCATTCGCGCGTTCATCACCCACTAGTGACCATCACTCTGACACACCTAATGGTCGCTTTTGATTGCGTCTCTCTATGTGGGTGGACACAACTGCCCACTATGACGTCATCCATTAAATTGGGATTTTTTTCTTTTTGTTTTGCTTTTAATCTTAGAGATAAAAAAAGTTAACTCAATTTGAAATGATGAACGATGGAAAACTTAGAAGGAAAATATTAAGTTGTTAACATTTTTTCCCCTCTCCAACAAAATGAGTTTTTGTGGGTGATTTGTGCGCAATTAATCCCCTCCCGAACCCCCCACCACTCTCATTCACCTGAGTCGTCGAATAGTAGCATTACATCATGGCGCCGGTTTTTAATTCCCCCTAGGGATCCGATCTCGAGCGTTCATCAGCTGCGTGTTCCCCGAGGTCTCCTCTTGGCCTCTGTTAATGCGGTTACTAAAGGTTGGGGATGAGACGTTAGAGCAGTTGCTACGTCGTAAACTTGAATGTTAATGAGAAGTATTGGTCATCCACGGTCATGGGTGGCCAGAAAGTTGTTTAATTAATTTTTCATTAACACCAAAAAAAAAAAAAAAAAAAAAAAACTTGTACAGGTTTTATGTTACTTTTTTTCCTTCTTTTAGATTTTTAGAAAGGACAATCTTATTAACGTCATTGTACTTTCTCACCTTTAATTTCCTTTTAATTACACCAATTATTTAATTTAGTTAATTTATCAGATGCGTGTGAGGAGTCGGTCAAGGGTTTCATCTTATCCCTTTTTCTATTACAACTTGAAAATTAAAAATATAAATTCTTTTCTCTTTTTTTTTAAAGGTTAAATAATAAATCAAATGATGTCTTCTTCAACGAGTCAAGTGTACACAATTCAAGGGTTCGTCGTCCATTTCCCGTACAAAGCATACGCATCTCAAATCGCAATGATGGACAAGGTAAAGAAAGGGTTTCGGGGAAGTAGGGGGGGTTGGGATATAAAGGCCAAAGGCCAGTGCGTGTAATGTCATTAGCCTGAGATTGCCCGGCCCTTGTTTAATCTAATTGTACCATTAGTGGCCGCCTGGCAGCCAGCGGAGACGCTGGGCCTGCAAACATGATTACCAGAAGTAGTATAGGAAAAAGTGGTACAAGGGGGTTGTCATCAACTTGGGAATATCGTCGAATCACATGACATATGGATTTTTCTTTTTATGTATCTAGATTCTTGCTGGTCTTAAAAGGGGACAGAATTGTCTGTTGGAAAGTCCAACCGGAAGTGGAAAGAGTTTGGCTTTATTGTGCGCAAGTCTTGCTTGGTTACAGCATATAAAAGGTATAAATTTTTCTTTATTATTTTTACTTTTATATATATACATTTTTTTGAGTTTTATTGAAATTGCTTTGAAATGGGTGTTTGCTTGTCTTATTTGGTTTAGAATTGAGTTTGTTTTTATGTTTTTCACTTTTTTGTTTATTCTAAATTTTTTTTTTGCGTCTCAGTTTGATATGAACTCATGAATTTTCCGTGTCCGGTTTCTAATGAGGGTTTATGTGGACGGAAGGAAGATATGTTTTGGGGGAGGACTAAATATTCCGCCCAATTTCGATTTTTGTTCTACTCTTTGCATATATTTTTTTTTGTACTTGTGTATTTTATTTTTTTTTCTTTTTCTCGTTTGGCTGTCGTGCAGTGTCGTTTCCTTTTCAAAACCTGTCATAATTTTATTCCTTTTTTTTTTTCAAATATATTTTCCTCAATTGTTTATTTAGTTTTATATTTAATTTGATAAATGCTTTGAAAGGAATCCCTAAACTTTTTTTTTACTTCATCTTGTCAAATTTTATTTACACAAATGGGATTCAAGATTTTTACATCTCCCGGTGGCCTGAAGCCATAACCCCGAAACGCGTGCGTTTGTTAATTAAATTTTACATATCTCGCTTTATATTTTTTATACATCGGAAAATTCCTTTCGAAAAAATTTTCTCCGCATTTTTCCTGGTTGTAAATATCACTTAATTAATTGAAATGATGACTTTCCTAGTCTGTTTGGTTTTTCAGTTGTCGTTTGAGTGGGTGTCCGTTGGTGGCAGCAGCGTCTTGTCCCCGTGGCGTCCCCGGGTGAGGCCCTCGATGCCAACTGTTTAAAATTCTCGGCTGATTTCAGGGCAAATGGCAAGACGGTAGCGTGTGGTGACATCCGTCGTACATTGTGCTCATTTTATGTACTCGTTTTGGGCGTTTTGAGGCAAAAACAGGTGCTCGTTAAGGCACAAGGCACTCAAATCTCCTAATTTAATTTCCCTACGTGAGAAATCTTTTTTAATTGTTCTTAGAAATTTTTTTTCTCCCTTGAAATTTTCTTTCCCTTTCCATGATATGTGATAGTGTCGGCAGGTGCAACTTCTCCTTTTTTTTTTTTTGGAATAAGGGTTTTGTATTTTTATTTTCCTCAATCGTTTAATTCATTTTGCAATTGCAAACATTTCGTATTTGTATGAATTGACGTTTTTTTGTGACGTTTATTTTTATTTATGAGTCGTGTATAATAATTTTTTCTTCACATTTCCTAATGAAACTATTAAATTTCAATGGGAACACGAAATTTTTTTTTCCAGCCGTGTACAAAAATTTGTTTTACTCATGGAATATTTTTTATTAAAGGAGATATGGAAATATAAAATTTACAACTTTTCCTGGTAAACATTTTTCCTGTACAAAATTTAAATTAATTTAGAAATTTTTTTTATTAATTTTATGAATTATATTTATTTTTAGAAAAAATTTGAAAAATTATAATTAATTTTGAATGTGTAGGCCGAGAGTGTGGGACGCTTGCACTGACCAGGTGCGAACTTGTCTATGGGTATAATACATTTTCGAGCGAAATGAGGAAGTTGATTTTTAACACGCGCAAGGTGCGAAGATAAGGGAAAAATTGGTTTCTATTTGGTGGTAAAGGTGCGAGGAAACTCATATTCAGGTGTATAATAGAACGAAAAACAACACGCCATACATAACAAACACATGATTTCTTTTCACCCCTTTTCATCCCCCAAAGTGCAGATCAATTCAATTAAATGTTTGATTACATTTCTAGTTCCTCAATCTTTTTTTTCATTTCTGGGTTTCTCCAGGTGTTTTTCTTTCGACCGTCGTAAATTATGTAAATGATATTTAGATTTAGTCGTAACGTAGAAATGTTTGTACAAGATTCGAGATAAAGTGTTAAAATTTCAATTTTTTAAGGCCTTTAGAATCGTAAACTTGCATTTTAAATCAAACAACCTCCAGTTTAAAAAAAAAAAAAGTTTCATCCGATATCTGAAGCGTGCACTTGAATAAGAATTAGAATTTAATGCAAAACACTTAAGAATATCACACACACAGAAGAAGGTTTAAAAAAAAAAATCTGGATGGAAAAAAGATGAGTTATCTGTGAAGTCGCCGGCATCGGTGTCCCTTTGAAATGCACCGCCGCTCAAACTTTGTTGTTTGGCCGAATGTCACGCGCAAGTTTTTCCTATGATGTGTGTCATAGGCGTGCCTGGGTTATTTGTTTTTAATTTTTTCCGCTTTAATTTTTTGGAGAGAAAAAAAAAAATTGTTGGTTGAGACTGTTTGTGTGTGGCTTGTTGTGGGGGCGCCATGATGGCTGTGTCCATTTGCCTCACCTCCTCTTAATAGTTCAATTACATGCGAAACGCGAGGCGTTAAGCTAATGCACGTTTCTTGTCGTTGGTGCCAACATGTTCGACCTCCACCTCCACTTTTCTGTGTGTCGCCGCCACTTTTCTTGTTTCTCTAATTCCTCTTTTTATCGCACAGTGGCGTCTCGACCTCAATAAAAGCCTAGGTAAACGCCATTAAATGGACCTTTTATCTTCACCACCACCACAAACATTTTTAATTTTTATCTACTCACTTTGATAAGAAATGATTTTAGAAATTTTTTTTTTTTTAAACTGGAGGAAATTTTTTAGGGAATTTTGTTGACTCGGCTTAATCAATTGTACTGTGTGATGGCAGTGACAGATTTACCTGTCTAGTAACACTTGTGCCATCTTTTTTTCCTTGTGATTCACAGTATTGCAACATTTCAGAGTAGAAAAAGAGAAAATAAATTATCAAGCTAACAACTTTTTTTTCTATATGAAGAAACTTTTCTCTAACTTAATTTATTTTTATACCCCCGAAGATGAAATATTTCACAGCGTCTGTCATAATTGCTGTGAGTTATGAATTGTTGTGACCCGCGTCCATTCGCGTTTGCTGTCACGCTGTAGGGTGTCCGGAAACTCTTTAATCCTTTAATCTTTACTTTATGTGTTTGTGTTGATGACCTGTTGTGTGGTTTTCTTCACCTTTTGGTGTTCATTCATTCATTTATCAAAACCAAGTTCATATACTGGGTCGACTATCCTTTTCTACACCCACACATAATCACCTTCCACATTTCTAATAACAATTTTATTTAATACATTTCTACAGGTGATAGAGAGAAAAAAAACTTTATTTTTATTTTCTTTTCCTTCTTTTATGATGTGTTTTACGACGTATTTTAATGTTCATCCAAGAACAAAACATTTCTCATTTTTATACCTTTATCGACTCGTGCATTAAATGTATTAAAAAACAAATAGAGAAAAAAATATTTTGATTAGTTAATTTTTTTTTTTTTTTTTTTTGTAGAAAATCATTTTGTGTTTGATTTAAGTGCAGGTGAATAAGGGTGGTTACGGTCAAGGAAAATTGTTAGTGTGGTAAAAAGAGGAAGCTTCGAGAAAGGTGTTTGTAGCTCCTTCATAATTGACTATATCCCTAAGTGGACATAAACAATGCGATCGTGCAACGCGTGCGTTTCTCCTACTGCACCCCTCCCCAAAGTTCACACGAGCGCCGGAAGAGGCAGGTGGGTGGTGGACGATAAATTATAACACCGTCTAATTGTGTCCGTGCGAGACGTTTTTTCGAGACAACAAGCAGCAGCTGCAACAAAAACACCACCGAGTGGACGTGGTGTGAGCACTGACACTCGAATTAAATGATAAACTATTTGCAAATACAACTCACAACATAAATTGTTAGGGGTTTTGTCTGCACGTGGAGTTTTTTTTTTCCTGTTTACTGTTATTATTATTTTTTTATATACACAGAAATTTTTATTTTCACGTGTCACGAATAACCCTTTTGTATTTTTTTTCCCCACTTTTACTTGATGTGTGTGGGTTCTGTTTAATTAGTTTGCCAATCTGTAGCAACTGGCGCTTTATTTTGTTGTCGCTGGGAATTCAATACGTCTTTACTAGCATTTCATTCAAACACTCGTTTTTTTATGATGGAAAAATATTCGTTGCAGACTTTCTATTCAATTTGGGAAATTGATAACAATTTCTAGTTTGCTATCTTTTTCAAGAGTTATTTCAATATCCAATTATAAAAATTTCCATGACAATTTAGTGGGGGGAAAAAAAGGGAGGATTTCTGTAAACGTTAGAGATGAGTAATTGTGGTGCCTTCTAGTTTCTCTTCATGTCCGTGTGTGTGTATAATGTTCAATTTCCGTTGTTCTTTTATCACTTCCTTTTGGTTGGTTCTATTTTTTTCTTTGCGTGTCAACAAGACGCTTGCTTTTCCTACCCATTACTGCATGGATTTTTCTTTTCCTTTGTTTTAAGGTTTTTTTTTTTTTTTTACTCTGCAAATATAACGGACTCATCTTTTTTCTTCCCCTTTAGTCGATTTTTCACATTTTTAAAAATAAAATCATAAAAAAAATTGCGTATAGTGTGTAAACACGATTTTCCGATAATTTTATTTATGTTTCCCGTGTTTAGTTTATTGGACGAATACATTGATAAGTCTCACGTGAGCACATCTTCCCATCGATTTATTAATCACATAACAACACCAACATTTCATGCAAATTTCCTACCATTTTCCCTTATAATACAAACACGATTTTGTTTTTTTTTTTTGCAGAGAAATCGATCCATTTTAGAAATACGTAATCTTTTGATAAATGGAGTATTTCCGTGTTTATACGATTGTGAACACATTTAAAAAACTCATAAACAACAGGTAAAAACTATTTCAAACGGATGGAATATTTCTCACAAATTCGTTTCCTTTAACCCCATAGAAGGGGGTTTTTGTTTTTCAATTTGTAAAACCTGTAGGCGCCAGTGGTGTTAGTTTCTCATGACTTATCAGTGGGCGCCATCTTGTGAATCCTTGGCCACTGTCTAGTCTGTTTGTTTGGGGTGCATACCTGTGTTTTGACACTGCTTTGGCCCAAGGAGATCGCTCAAGCTCGTAACTCAAAGTCGCAATGGACGCATTCTTTCCCCGGGTGGCTTTCCCCCCTCTAATTTAAAAAAAAAAGATTTTTTTTTAGCGAAACTTTTCAACATTTAAAACTTTTCCTGATTATAATGAAGAGTGAAAATGGAGTTTGCGCAGCGTCTAACTGATTTACGACGGGATGTGTAGGAGGGTTAGGGGTCTCAACAAACGCCGTACTAATGACGACTCTTTGCACGGACGTTTTTCGTCGAGGGGCGCGCGACCACATCAAATTTATGGCACGAGCTTCTCACCTCATACGCGTGGCACGAGGAAAGGCCACGGTGGGCGGGAGTAGTGTTTATTTCCCTTGGGAACATCTAGACTCACCTGTGTAAATCTGTCAGGTGAGTTGACAGGAAAAAAAATCCTCATCTCGTTTGCTAAAAGACCTTTATTTGAAAAAATTAAAAACAAGAGGTTTTTTTTTCTTTCTTTAAGTTTTTGGATTTGTGTGTGAATTTTCCAAGGTATAAATTTTTTTTAAAAATTTAATTCGTAGGTTTGTTTAGACGTGATTAAAATTCCAGAGGTTGTCTATTGTGTCACAGGTGGAGAGTTGGGAATCTTTGATGATAAATGATGGCAATCGAATGAGATTGAAATCGTAATTAATCGAGCGGGCAATTTTCACGGACGCGCACACCTTTCTCATTAGTCGCACTCACCTGGCCTTGCCAGATGGTCACGAAGACGCTACTGCACATCGCTATGACAACTGTCAGCGTCCGTGCTCGTTTCTCACCCTCGAGACACGCCAACTGCAACTGTCAACGATGTACGATTCATTTGGTCATGTGTCATCTTCTTAACGATCGTATACTCCATGATCACGCGTTTGTGCGAACGGCTGTTGCGCGTCCTGTCTTCTCTTCCCTTTTATTTTTTTTTTTTTAAGGTTTACAGTCGGATTATTTTTTTCCGCTTTTCAAATTGATTTAATACATTGTAGTTGCGAATTTTGTAGCTTGGGGGTGAGTATCTGTACAGGGGTCTGTTGAAATTGATGGTAATTAATGTCAAATTTTGAAAGTAACGGCTGTTGGTAATGAATCGGATGTGATGAGGAAATGGTGAATCGAATCTTGTTTTAATGTAGTTTGAGTGTTTGAGTTGTCAAGTCAAATCTAGTCCTCGAGCGAGTTGGTTTTGAATTTTAAAATGCAAGTTTTATTTTTATTCTATAGATGTAGAGAAGGGCGAAGGTATGTTTTAATTGTAACTAATAAACTAGCTTTTTCTTACACACAATTCATTCAAATTTTGAATTCAAAACACTTGCAAAAATGATCGCAAATTCGCAAGTCCGTTTATTCTGATTTTGCGACCAGGTATAGGAACGCTTATACTTTGATAAAATAAGTTGACGCTTTAAATCTGTATGTTGAGTATTAATTTTGATATCAAAAATTTTTATTTGCTAACTGCTTTATTTATTTTACTGTTTTTATGTTGCCTCAAATTGTAGCAACCAAATTGATTGTAAAATGATACATTTTTATATAGATTCCTTACACTAAATACGTAAAAATAGACTTATCTTTACTACTATCAATTTATTACTACCCCTAGTGTTGCTATTATCGATTCTTAACCATCGATTTTTCATTACAGATCTATTTTAATGATTAAAATCAACACGACGTCATTTCGCGAATATTTTTACCTCTCGGCTTTAAGCATTACAAACAATTTCCTCTTAATATCTTAATTATTTCCCCCCTAAAAAAAAAAAAAAGACACTTATAAAATTTAGGTATAACCACCTATAATTTTATCTAGCCAAAAAACCATCATTTTATATCTTAAGCATCGAAAACGACCCCCTTGAATCGACCGTATGCTCCAGGCTTCCATTGTCTGCGCACCTGATTTCGTGGTATCCTGAATGCCTCTTATAGCCATTTCTGTCCAATTTTCTACATTTCGGTAATTTAAAATACCCATAAAGCCATTCCTCAGATTTTTAACTCGGATGTTTTTTCCCTCTTTGCTACAAACCTAATTGGGATCTAAAATTGATGTCAAATATCCAAAATAATGACAGGAAGAAGTACACTCTGACGTATAAAGATTACAATTGTAGACCGGAATTGAAATGGGGTGGTCTCATTTTATCCACACTTTTGAGTGTGTAATTGGAGGGGAAAAGAGAGCTCGGACTTTAAGCCAACTCGGGTATCCGAATGTAATTCACTCAACAAAAGAAGGATTTACTGCCCTCCGCAACACTTGACTCTTTAAACCCATTTCCATTTATTCCCCGGTTTGTGTTGGGAAGCCAACTCCACCCTAAAACACCCTTTACCCCGCATCGAAAAAATACCAAAATGGTGTCCAGTTACCTGTTGGGGGGAAGAAGAAAATAACCGTGGCTGCTCCTTAAAAATCCGTCCGTCCACATGGCGCGTTTGAGACGCGTCTGCAACCCCAGTCTTATTACTAACCCTAATGATGCATTGAAAATTTTTAAATGCTCCCACAAAGTTCACCCCCAACAGGTGATTTTCGCCCCATCAATTCCGCTTACAATTTTCTTAGACCTCTAAAGGGGACGCTCTATAAGGGAAATGAGGTGTAACGAAAGGGGGAAAAAGGACACAAAGTCGGTTGCATTTTTTATCAATTCGATATATTTATTTTTTCCTCTTTCCTTTATGCTATTGTTTCATTCTTGTCATGCATATTACAACGTTACCCAATAAATTATTGGTAGTGAATGCGTGCACGTGACTCATATTTTTTTCTCGTCTCGTTTCATTTCATCTCGTCCTCATTTTTGATGAAGAGGAAAAAAAAAATCTTTCCTCTTTCAAGTCCAAATGTGAATTATTTTGAGCGAATGAGGGCGCCACCGAGCGGCGTGTCTTTGAGCACTATGTTGTTTACTCGCTCGAGGCCCCACCCTCGTCACCCAGGGAACAGCTGCGGGGGCGGGTGACAGCCTGTCACTGCTGCGTTCGTTACAGGCGCATTCGGAACGCCTCGCTCGGCTCCTCATTGGACGCCACACGTGCCCCGGCGCCCAGTGGGGTGACGGCAACAGCACCCCGCCCACGCGTCTCTCAATACGATGGGGATGAGGAGGGGGAGGGGGGGATCGTTGTCAAGACAACGGATCCTCAGAAATTCTTGGAGCGATCACCTTCCCCTTCGGGCAGTAGGGAGGTTGACGTGTCCTTTGTGTTTGACGGAGGGGGGATGAGGGTGGCATGTACGACCGTTCACTGCTTTTCTAATAAAGATTTGTTATCATTTTTATAGAAAAAAGTTTTTTATGTATCAAAATATTTTTATTTTTTTATTTTTTTTTCTTTCAGCTGAGATGATCGAGCAAGAGAAATCTGAAATGGACGCCCTTGAACGCGAGTCAGGTGAGGGACCGTGAAAATATAGTTAATTACTATGTTGGGAATTTTCTCTTTTTAAATTTTTTTTTTTTTCAAAGTTTTTCATGAAGATAAAATATTTGGAGAAATGAGTAGGTGGCAGTGTAAGGGAAAATTGTAATGTTAGAAAAATTATTACAACCCATAAATGGTGAAATCGATTCAATGTTGAATTGGAGCACGTTCAGTGCCCTTTTTGAACCGTGTTCGATCACCATAGCAACCCGGTTTGTAATACGTGATGCGAGTGAGTTGTTATAGCAACCCAGCATCCGTGGGATGAAAGAGAAGCCGTTCTACTTGGCCCGTATTAATTTTAATTGAGTCCCCGTTGGATTTTAAATTGACTTTTTCCTTCTTTTCCTGTACAAGCTTTGAATTGTTCCTTCATATTTTTATCCCTAATCCTTTGCCTTTTCTTGCCTCGGGGTATCGAGTGTTAGATATTGATCCAACTTGAATTCCATCGTTGACTCATCCCTTAAAAAAATGATAAAATCACCGTCAACTGTTATCACCAAATCTCCCACTTTAATTCGACCTCGCACGTCTTGATAAATCCCTAGAGGACATAAATCAAAGAGAGTTAATTAATTCGATGCTAATTAACGAGTCGGACGTTCACTCCCTCGTCATTTCCTGTCAACATGATTGAAAAATATTTTGTATTGGTTTAGAAAAGAGGGCGCAAAAGCATCCATGTCCCAGCTGGAGGGTCCTTGGATTCTCTCACCTCCCTCCCCGCTTCTATTTTTCTCTTTTATATTTTTGATGGCAGTGTGCATCTTGTTCGGCACCCCTCGCTCCTTTGCGTCTCATTAATCAGTGGCATTTGTGATTGGCTGCTTCTGGTCCCGATTGACACACGGGCTCCACCCATCCTTGCGGCTAAGGGCTGGCCAAGCTCCACCTACGCACGTCCAAGGTGCATTATGGGATTGATGAAATTGTGATCCGTGTTTCCTCTTTGAATATAGTTGACGTGGGAGAAGATTTTAAGATTTGTCAGTTGAAACATTTTTTTTTTTTGAAATCTTTTTTTCTAAGTGGTTTATAAGAGATAATTAAAATAGTTGCAAGAAAGAGAGAGATATTGGCTGGGGGAGTTTAGTTGAGGGAGTGAATTGTTCATTTTCAACGTCAATCAATGTCAATTTGAAATTTTATCAAGGGTCATCCATGAATGAAAGATGAGAAACGAATTGTGAAGCAAACGGATTTTCCTCCTCGGATGTTGGCACACAGCAACTAAGATGAGAGGCGAAGAAGAAACACGAGACGCTAAGGAAGGAAACTGCGATTTTTCTCTTATCCCGTGTATTCTCATCAAACAAACCACTTTATACACTCACTCATCGACCCCTTTTTCTTCCTCCCCCGCACTTTAATTACACAACCCCCATCGCCTTTGGATATTTTTCTATACTTGATCAAATCTGTTGCTCTTTAGGTCATCTCGTCGCTCATTGGTTGACAATTCACAGGGGCATGCAAATCACTCACCAACTCTCTTTTCATCAACCCCCTGCTTTTATTTCAACATCCCCTCGTGTTTCCTTTATGTTTAGAGAATAATGGACTCGCAATTCAATCACTGGGCGTTTCTCACAGTCTTTTATCCACATCTTCTCCCGTTGGACCATTCACAAGGGGTCTCTAGAGTATTTCTATGTTCAAAACCAATAGGAGACTTTTACATATCCTTAAAAAAAAAGAATCTTTTAATATTGATAAAATGTTTGCAGTTTTTTTTTCTAACTCCTTTTTAAAGCAAACATTTCTTTTATCAAAATCCGCATGTTTTGATGTCGGTATAAGATCAAAGCGTATAGCTGCAGCGGTTTTCTTCTTGATAAATTAAAGCGTAGGAAGAGACGCTCGCGTTTCCCTAGTGAGGACAAATCACATTAACAGATGCAGTTTTCTTCGTTGATGGAATTTTTTTTTCTGCCGACTTTATTTCTCATCCATTTTCCCTTCCCCCTCCGTTTTTCTTTGCCTTCATCTCGTATTCGAAACACAAAGCAAATCGTGCAATATTCATCGTGCAATCAACTCGTCATAGCGCGTCTATTATGCGTCTTCAAGTGCCACTTTGGCTTCGCTGTAGCCATTTATTAGTGGAGTGTTGGCAAATTTGTCACGGCCAATTTTCGATTCTCATTTCTGCTTTGAATGATATCATTTTGAATTTTTTTTGTATTTGTTTGTTAAACTATATTATTTCCCTTGTCGAAGAATTTGATTCCTTAATTTACCGTTTGGAGGGTTTTTCAATTGAAGACGAGAGTTTATATATACAGTACACCGTCAGTTTTAATTAGTGTTTTTTTTTTATTTCCCTTATTTTTGTAGATAAATGTAATTCTGTATGCGAGTGTCATTCGGCTTCGGGTCCGAGCGACGATAACGCATCGGTTGTGTGCGGCAATACATCTGTAGTAAATGTAACACAATCGAGCGAGGAATATAACGATGATGATGATTTTGTTGATCCTAAAAAGAAATTTGGATTTACTCCCCGACAGGTAGGTTATAAAATGAGGTGATGTTTAGAATTATGTCATGATATACACCGTTAAGTGTAAATATTAAGGTGTTTTTAATAACGTTGTTGTATATCAGTGTAAATCTTCTGTTTATAAGAAAAGAGACGCAATGTACAGATAATTTTTTTAGCTTTTCCTACACACAATACTTAAGAGTGCGTAAAAACCCTGCATATTCATCTTCAAAGACGGTAGCAGTGGCCAAAAAAATTATTCGTTGACTGAAAAAATTAATATAGAGTGATCTGTACTCTATAATAATTGCAGTTTTCTGCAAGTACATATGCAAACTGGTGGTCCACTACTAGGAATCCGTATTGAAAGAATGCAAAACTCTTAAGTAGTTTGTAATGAATGAACAATTTCGTGCATTTCGTGAGGATAAGAAATTGTTCTACTTATATTTAAAGTGTATGGAAATATTCTCATTGAATGTATACGCACAAACATCAATTACGCGTACTGCAATAACTACACAGAGTTGAAGACTCATTATAATTGCATTTCTACATGTCCCTTACAGAAATACTTTAATTTTATAGTTATATGTATGAGAAATAAGATTTTAAAGGGATATGCGAAACGCTTTATAAATTATCCACACATTGGAAAGTGCCGTTTTCTTTATTTGAAATACAGGTAAACCATGAATTGAATTTTAAAATAAATTCCCTCATTTACAAATGCCGTCTTTCAAAACCTCAAAACCACAAAATTGATTTTGTTCATTCCAGCATTGTAATTTCCTTTTCTATTTTAATTATCCAGGTTCCAAAAACGCCAGCACCAATACCAGACTCAAACTATTCTTCCACTGCAACGTCAATTCCAACAGCTCAACCCCAGCAGCCAAAACATAGGTAGGAAGCAAAAGATCGGTATTTGAAAAACGCAAAATGGAAAAATTCCTCCTCTTTTCTTCGACAGAAAAGAGGAGGGACTCGTGTACAGAGAAAAACGCGCGCGTCCTCCTCATTTCTCGTGCTTGATGAGTAGAGATATGGCGCCTAGGGGTTGCCAACATTTCTTCGGTCCTCCCTACTTTCTTGTCATCGCTCTACCCCCACCCATCTCCACTTCTTTTTCTCCACCCCATCTATTACGAACGCTATTACGCCTCCACGTTTTAGTAAAAACACGTCCTTTAAAAACTCGAACGAATCATCTCCGTTTCACACGTTCGCCGGCCTTCAAAATGACCAGATTTTCAAGTTAATATTTATGACAAGAAAAGAATTCGTTGTAACGAGTGTCCCGAAATTTTGTCCGCACCACAGGTGCTCCTCAGGTAAACAAGAGCGGGACAAAAGGTCTTTGAAGAGACCTAATAAAGGAGGCTGTCTTGGATCAGTGATACGGACACGATGTAAAAAGACAGCAAACGACCTCCTCCCCCGTCTTGTCTTCCCTTCTTTTCCGACCCCTCAATCATCCGTCTTTTCTCTTTTGGCTCGATTCATAGAAACAAAGCCGATCTCTGAGCTCAGCCCCAATTTCTTTTTCTCTTGCTCGTATTTTTATTTCTTTCTCATTTCTGTTTTTCGTCTCTATCCCCGCAGGGTACTTCCTAAGATTTATTTCGGAACACGCACCCATAAGCAGATCGCTCAACTGATCCGGGAATTGGCCAAGACTGACTACGCTGACGTCAAGTAAGCCATTTTTGTCATCTTTTAAAAACAAGTTTGGCGGCTCGATATTTTATGATGTTGTGTATTTTGCATGAACGTCTAACCGCAGGCGCCAGACTAGCATATTTATAAACATCCTTTACGATATCTGAATCAGGACTGCACGTCTTTTTATTTTCAATTAGCATCTAGTTTTACAGATTTATATTCCTAACTGTGTTTATTTATTTTTTTACGACTTTTAAAATGACGTTTACTCCATTTTTTTTTTTGTCGTTGCGCACGTGAAGCGTATTAGAAACAAGGTGGATTTTATTGAGAATTTCCTCGGATTCAATTTAATCCCCGTTCTTGAATTTAATCCGGGGTGTATATAATGCCATAGAAACGCAAATTAGAACCGAAACTCTCGGGTTGATTTTTAATTGGAATGTTGAGATCCCCTTCATCATGATGAAATTAAATGTCCACGTTATTATTTTCTGCGTTTAATCAATATCATGCAACGAGGTTAGTAATTTTAATCTGTGTTCTACTTTTTTATTATATTCAAAACCATTTAAAAAAAAAAAATTCCTTAAAAAAATCGCAAGGGCAGAAACCTGCAGTTTTAAACAAGAGCCTCGTTAGTATAAACGTGAAATTTTCTTTTTTATTACTTCATTTTCTGTTTTATCTCCTTCAACTACTTTTGCCCGAGTGTTGAGCTGTGGACCACCCGCGTTCCATAGGGTCGCGCGCGCGTTGCAGGCCACCCTCAGCGTTTTTCTCTGATCTATCTAACGTTTAAAAATTATATTTTATAATAAAAAAGTATGTAAAAACGTCATCATCTTTTATCACGGGTGTTTAAAGGGTTAAAATTTACGATTCATGTAGTGACATACCTTCTAACAAGAAAAACAAAACATTTATTTCTTACCATGTCAATTCCGGTCGGTTTGATGAGGCGACCGTGGACGCAGCACCTGCTTCGAACTTGTAATTCAGCCATTTCCATGTGGCTCACGATTTATTAGGCGAGTATATATTTGAGGGACCCTAATCATGGTGAGATGAAACAAAAAACAAGTATTCAAAATTAAAAAAAAAAAAAAGAGCATAGGAGGAAATTAAAATGGCGTAGTTGTCTCTGTGGGTGGCGAACAACAAAATACTAATTTGTGTCATTTGCACGCCGATGACGTTTTCCCACTCGTATTGATTAACGATACAAAAAAAGCGAGAGGAAGAAAGAAAGGGAATAAAAAAAAAACGTAAACCACTCATTTGCCAACACATTAAAAGCTCGTCAATATCGTCGAGTGATTCAAAACGTGACGTAATTTTCACTCTTCATTTTTTTTTTTTTTATTTACAATTTTTTAAATTGTGCGCGCACGTTTTCTGTTCTCGGTTAGAATAAATTTCCTTCGTTTAACCCTTTTGTGCTTCGACGTATTTTTTTTTAATGCCTTTCACTTTCCTCTTTTTTTTTTTTTTAATTCAAAATCCCCTTGGGTAGATTTTTGCGATTGCCGTGTTATTTAGCTCAGGTGTGTTGTTGTTGGTGGGGTGTGTGTGGCGCGCGCAACCTGGTGGTTAGGTAATCACCCAGCACCGAGTCTTTCGCCTCGCGTCGTTGGCGGCTGATGGATGGGCGCCCCGGGCCAATGTAAACAAGGCTGCCCAACGACCACGCCCACGCCGCCACAGGTGATAATTATCGGGCGAGGCGCCCCCTCGTGCCCTGATGGATGGCCCACTCGGCTCCCGGCTCACCTCACGCACACCCACTCGAGGTGAGATTCCTCCGTCCCGATCGGCGCATACCTGCGCTCCCAAAATTGATTCAATCCGTTTCAATTTAATGACGAGTATAAACATTTAAAAAAATATTTACTTAAACGGAAAAAAAAAATTGAAGTAATAATTTGGAATTTTTTTTTCTCATTCGTGGCGTGTTTAAATAGACACGTTGGGTTTGAAGGAATTTTCAGGTGTGGTGATGGTGATGGGGAATTGGATTCTAATAACGGGGTGCGGGTGGCCCCGTGAAAAGTACCTCCGGGACGCCCCTTCCTCTGCACCAACGTCTCTTAAATCACTGATTAAAAAAATATATATATATATAACTTGGGGTTGAGTTGTACGTTAGTGTTAACCTCCAATGATCTTATCAGACATTTGGGTGTTTTTGAGATCCTCCACCCCCGCGTCTGGTACCTCTAGACTCCCACACTATGTTCGTGCAAGGAAGGGATGTTTGCAAAGGGGCACATCTCGGGAGGTTTCCTCGAACGCCACGTCGGGTCTGCACGGACGAGGGATATCTGGCGCCCTGTGCGTCTCTACCCTGCAATTACTTGAGCTCGTATAGAAGCCATCTTGCTTCTGCCCTTCAACCTCGTTGTAGTAACTTGAAAAGCTAGTCACAGAGTGATTACTCTGTTGGGGGCTCAGGTGCGTTCCATTACAACCTTGAAAAATGACCACTCAAACAAAGAGGCGTCGATTAATAGGTGGACGTCATTTCTGCAGTGACTGTACGTGGGAAATTGATTTTTATTGGAATGTTTATGTTTAGTTTGTTCAGAAATGAATTTTTTTCCTCGCCGAAATTCGCACAAGGCCCTGGTGTTTATGAGTGCCCCCTTGTGGAGTTCTCTACCTGTGCCGTTGGCAAGTGATGGATGATGGAGCCTCGATGCTCGTGGCTCCGTCTAGGCGGGCCGGATTCGAAGCCCCCCTGCGGACGCTAGTCCAATCGGCCTCTCAATCTTCTGCCGTTGTCAGTCGTTTGCTGCTGAGGATTGTTTCTAGTCTCGAGGTGGCGCCAATTGCTAATGAACACATCGGGTGCTCCGTGTGCCTCCCTCACCACTCAAACCCCCCTCGACCCACCTGCAGCGAAATTGTAGTTTGTTTAAGACGAACATTTTTTGTTCCCATAATTCATCCACCATTTTTCATCGGTCAAAACGAGGGGAGATTAAATAGAGAGGGAAAAAAAAGTGGGCAAAAATCAGACAATGGGGCGGAAACGGCGTTTTATGAACAGACATTTTTACGGGTGCCACAAACATGGAGTAACGCGTGGGAGGACAAGTGGGGGCGGCCGATCGAAGACGCGGTGCTATGTCTGGCAGCCATCATCACTCTCCTCCCATCATTCTCGTCGACTCTCTAACCCCCCCACCCTCATTTGCGAGAACCAATCACATTACCCGAGGGGTTGCCATTTCCCCTTCCCGGCGTCCAATAGGGCACGCTACCCCTTTCAACACACGGTGGTCTTTGTTTGAACACAGCTGCCACACCCATGACTTAAAAAAATATATTTTATAGTAGAAAGGTGAAGCAGATATTTTGCACCTTGAAGGTGTCACCTGCATAATTTGATATACAGTGTTCAGTTTTTTTCTACATTTTTTTCTACAAACCTACTCGAGGCTAGCTATTTGGTGTGCACCTTTTTTCTGCTTCTTCTTATTATGTTTGCCAGAGGGCATCTCTCGTAAAACCAACAAACCGGACAACATGTCATCACCCCCGGCTGACAGGTGCTCGTTGAGCGAACGCGCCCGCCAATTACCTGAGCTACGGGGCCGCTCCTGTCTTGACGGGATTTTTCTCTCCTTACTTTTGTGTTGTTTTCCAACACCAGATGGTGTAAGTCGTGACCCCTCATCTCCACCCCGTTCTCGGATCACGTCCATGTCTAACATCACGAGGAAATTGAATAAAAACTCGATAAGGGGTTCGTAACGTGAGCTGCAATTCCTTCATGGGTTTTCGCTCGGACCCCTGTTATTAAACGATATTGATACCATTGTGCCCTCTCAACTAATCTTGTGTTTTCATCATCTTGTCTTTAGAATAGACATTCTGGGAAGCAGGGATCATACTTGTGTTCATCCTCATGTATCAAAGAGTAGCAATAAAAATGAAATGTGCCAAATGTTGGTCCATCCACATAAAGTAAGAAATAGAATGTCATTTATTTTTTTTAAAAAATGAGATATTTGCGTTTTTATAGGGCGAAGGTTGTGGTTATTATAATAATGCTACTAAAGTGCATTCCTACGGTGCTATTCGTAATTTTGGCCTCCGAACGGCGTGGGATTTGGAAGATTTGGTTAGCGTCGGCAAAAAATTTCGGGTAGGAATTTGTATAATTTTTAATTTTGACAGCATTCTTTTTTATTATTTCTATTTTTAGGTTTGTCCTTATTACTTGACTCGTACTCTAAAAGATATGAGTGAAATCATTTTCTGCCCTTATAATTATATCATCGACCCACTCATTCGTAATAACGTAAGTCTTTTGATTAGGTTTTTTTTATATTTAAAGTATACATTTTACATTTTTTAAAAATTTAGATGGAAATTAATTTGAAAGGCGATGTTCTTGTTTTGGATGAAGCACATAACATGGAGGATTGTGCACGTTCGGCTTCTAGTTTTAGCCTTTCTGATGTCGAATTAAAAGCAGCAATCGATGATATGGATAATGTTGGTAAGTTTAATGAATGGTTTGTTGTTTTCTTTTTTAATTGTATGCGTTAATTTGTTTTTTTCTTGGTTTGTTTACTAGCTAATTATGGCTACTTGCCTTCAACTCACAGAGCGATCGGTGTAAAGGTAGGAGCATGTCTAATTAATTGATCGTGGGGAGTGAATTTTTTGAGTTGTCGCTTAGCTTGGCCAGTTGATGGATTGGATTTTGAAGCAAGATGCGGTGTTAACCGGTTCTGAAGATCCTAATAAAACGTGGACAGGAGTGAGTTTTGTAGCGATTCTTGCCCACCTCGGCTTGGGTTCTGAAGACTACGACGAGTTCACGGTAGATGGCGGCTGTGCTCACGACTGGGGTCGTTCCCCCTCTTTACTTCCCTAATAGCTGACCTCACTTTTTTTTTTTTTAATAAAGAGAATGATACATGAAGTAAGAGGAGTGGATGCCGTGGATACAAAGGCAAAAGAAGAAATGGAAGTGGAACTTAGCTCTGCAACATCAATGTTATTGTCTGGTTTTTGCTTAGTTTTGGGTTATTTGTTTAAGAATAAATTTGAATATTTGGACGACTATAGGTAAATAGAAAATTAATTTAAGGTCTGATTGAAATAGTAAAATAAATGTTATCTTTTAGAATTGTTGTGTCGAAATCGTTTGGTGAGGCCAAGCAATCTCCAGCAACTCCCGTCAGTTAAAATTTTGTTATTTTATTGTCTAAATTAATAAATAATTTAATAACTCTTTACCCCTACAATAGCATGGTTGGGTATCGTCACAACGCAGTAAAACCTGGATTTACTCGTTAAAATTTTGGTGCTTAAATCCTGCAGTGGCCTTTTCTGATATTCGGGATTCTGTTCATAACATCGTGTTAACGTCCGGTACATTATCGCCGATGACTACTTTTGAAAGTGAACTAAACGTGCCGTTTAAAATCAAATTCGAAGCGAATCACGTCATCAACGCTTCTCAGGTAATTACCACAAATTTACTTGAAACTTTCCCATCTTATTTTTTTTATTTTTCAAGGTATGGATCGGGACAATTGCTCAGAGTGACGGTGTTGTATTAAACGGAAGCTTCCGTAACACAGAATCATTCGCCTACCAAGACGCGATCGGCGATTTGGTATTGCGTGTGTGTCAAATCACTCCTCACGGTGTCTTATGTTTTTTTCCTAGCTATAAGTTACTACAGAAATTATCTACTAGATGGCAGGTTAGTGATTCGAAGGATTAGGACCTGTAATGTAAATATTTAAAAGTTGAATAATTATATAGGATACAGGAATGTGGTCACGTATAAGTCAACACAAGACACTTCTTTCTGAACCCCGTAGCAATTACAACAACGAATTTGAAAATACATTGAAAGAGTTTTATACTGCTATAGAAGAGTCTTCGAAAACACAAACGGGAGGTTCGTTGTTGTTAGCAGTATGTCGAGGAAAAGTCAGTGAAGGCCTCGATTTTTCGGACAATAATGCCAGAGCTGTGATAACTGTTAGTGACTATACATTTGTTGAAGTTACAATTATTAATATGCTTATTTTATAAAAATAGATTGGTATTCCGTTTTCTAATATTGGCGCGATTGATGTAAGTATCTCTATTAAATTCTCTTTTAACTCACAAGTTTCATGTGACATTAAATTTTAGGTTAACCTTAAACGGAATTACAACGATGCACATTTCCGTAAAAGGAATTTACTAACCGGTGCGCAGTGGTATGAAATACAAGCATTCCGAGCCTTAAACCAAGCACTAGGTCGCTGTATACGACATCGAAATGACTGGGGTGCGTTAATTTTAGTAGACGATAGGTTTAACAAAGGAGCGAAATATGTAAACAGTTTATCCAAATGGGTAAGAAAGGGGTTAAATAACTACCCGATGTGCAAAAATGCGTTGACATCATTAGAAACATTTATGAAACGTAGATCAGAAGAGCGGCCGTTGACTGACATTAGGTAGGTTTGAATGTAAAATTTAAAGAACTCAATAATTTAATTTAGATCACTTAACAGCGCCATAGACACGCCTAAGCGAGCTACCTTTACTCAGCCTATTAAACCTAATCAACAGATGACTCTCAAGTTAAATACGCCACAAACATCTGCATCAAACTCACAGCTAAGAGTCCTAAGACAAACACAAATACAGTCACTGCCGCAATTATTTAAATTGAGGACGACTCCAAACACTTCCAAAAATACAACCCCGACTTCTCCCCAAATTAACTTTCCCGTTTTTCACGAGATTCAAACGCCAACTAGTAGCAATGTAATAATGGCGAAAGACGAATCCGGTAAAAATCGGGGAAATATTTTAAAAAGGCATCTCTTTAAACAAGAAGTTAAGGAAGAGCAGGAAGTAGAATTAAATGACGATGAACGTGATTCAATTAGTCCCATTTTATTTGACGATTATGCTTACGATAAAATTTTGAAACGAAAAAATGAAGATGGATGTGGAGACAAGCAGTGTAAGAGATCATTGCGTGAAGTCGTTATTAATGATAACGATTTAATGCAAAGGAAAATTGTCTGCGCTAAATGTAGAACTGAATTACTTGAAAGAACTAAAGAGGACAATTTTAGAACAAACGGTCCAGTGGCTTTAGAGCCTTATTTGACACCGGATTCACACTATATCGTATCGAATTGTACCGAGGTTTCCATTGAACCGCTGGATACATCGAGTAAATGAGAAAAAAAGTAGTTTATAAATGTGTATATTCTTATAATTTTTGGTGTTAATTGTAGATCAAGTTTTGAATGCGCTGTACAATGGTGACGATGGATGTTGTTTCCAGTTACAAGTGTGCTCAAATTGTCATCAACTGACCGCTTTTAAGGTTTTAAGCAGTCAAATCAATTCTGATTTTGCTGTTGGACAGGTATGAAACAGTTTAGAATTTGTGACAATTATTACGAATTTAGTATCTTAGGTATGGTTTCTACCGAAGTCAGTGGATCTTATTTGAGACTTTTTTTTGAAGAACATTTTTGATCATTTATTTTAACTTACTTAAACTTGAGATTTTTTTTATACGAAGTGTACAATTCATTATCGATAGGTTTAAATTAAGTATAGAGTCCGAATTCCAACAATTTATTAAATTAATTTATAAAATTGAATGAATCTTTCTAAGGCTTCAATTTAATGATTGCAAAACATGTTTCGTTTGAGCCATCAGCGCGAAAGGCACTTTATAAGTTTGCCTATCTGAAACGATTTGTCATTATAATATCATGGACATATGACTAAAATAATTGCCTTCTCAAGTGCACTGCGATAAAACATAACTTTCGGACATACAAAATATGTTTCACTGCATAAAATTTATTTTTACATAATACGGAAAATCCTGGACAAATGGAACTTCACTCACGTTCGAACATTTTATGTAGCGGTCAGCTGCCCTCTACGTTTCTCCCAGGTGTAACTCTTCATTTGATTATCGACTAGAAAATGAGTCAAACAACTAGAGGTTTGGAGGGATTAAGTAACTCGAGGTAAAGAGATTTTATTTCTTTAAAGAAAAACAAATTACTTTGTAGGTATTAGTTGTTCAATTTAGAGATTAGACCGGAAATTATGTGTTGCCATCTAGTGTAAAGATTATTCTTAAGCATGAAATATTTTTTTTATCGTAACCAATAATTTTGGATAATTTTTTAAGTTCTCACGTTTTTCATTTTAAATATACATTACTTTAAATTGAGATGTTAAAATCTATTTTATTAACAAAATGCGAAATTGTTCTCATAAGGAAGTTGCAAGGACATGTTCTCGACGATTACTGGCTATTGGTCATTCCGAAGGAAGTGACATCACTCCTTGTTTGTCTATCAAGTTAAGCTACACGTCAAGTCCATCGTACATGGGCTGAATAACTCCGTTGCTCGTCGGAAACAAGGTATATATATATATGTGTTTATAATAATAATAATTTGCCTCGGACAAGGCAAACCCTTCCTATTCATCCGGCAGAAGGTCAGAATGTGTTATTTGTCTTTTGGAAGAGTGAATAACCAATTCCGTTGCATGGGAAAATTGTGATAAAAATGTGGTATGACGGTATGTTTTAACTTTAAATGTTCATATTACGTTGTAAGAAAAAAAGCGTATTTGTGTTTATTCTAGTTTAGTTTTCTATTTTAATTATATCGGTAGTTTATTGTGAGGGCTTAGGTTCGTTATTTAAGTGAAATATAAAACATTTTTTTTATCGCAGGTCCTCGTATTTTACCTGACGCTGTTTCGGAAACAGCACCTCAAGCAGATTTTACCAAACACATGCCTCGAATGCGTTACGTTAGTACCTGTGAGGATTCAAGAAAAAGTCGAATCTCCGTGTAGACATTGTTGTGGTATGAGTTAAGTGTGTATGGTTTTCAACATTTTAAAATTCAAAACAGTCTCATTTTTCTATTCGGAATAGAAAAGTGAGACTGTTTTGAATTTTTTTTTTGTAACAATTTTTTATTTTGTTGCAT